>CAUYRH010065921.1:0-37536 GCA_963574655.1 Perodicticus potto | reverse complement strand
ACAGACTGTGTTTCTCACGTTCATTGTTACTCTCACCTCTCTGGGTTTCAACTTCCTAACTGATAATACAAAGTAGGTCTCATGGAAGAAGCCCAAGGGCCCATCGACCCATGAATGGATTAATAAATTGTGGTACATGTATACCATGGAGAGAACTCTTTCTTAATAAGCCTTTTATTCTATTTAGGCGCAAGCATTCAGTGGATTGAATTAGGTTTTCCTACATTAGGGAAGGTAGTCTGCTTTATTCAGTCACAGGTTCAAATGTTAATTTCCTCCAGAAACACCCTCATAGACACACCCAGAAATAATGTTTGACAGAATATCTGGACACCCTATGGCCTGGTCAAGTTGACACATAAAATTAACCATCACAAAAAAATCACCCCTGGCTACTGCAATTTCTATGAGTTTCAAACTGTTCTTTGTGTAAATCCCAGGACTCTTATGGCATTTAATATTATGCATGTAACCGTGGTATGCTAACATTTTAGGTTGAAAATTGAGTAAAATTTCAGACCCTTTATAATTCCTAACAGGTCATAACTAGGAATCTGAGAAATTCTCTATGTTAAAAGAAGGGTAGGGAGGGTTTATAGACAAAGATGCAGGGAGTTGACTGTGATGGCTTCAGTTTCTACAGTGGCATTGGATGTAAGGTCATTAGAACATAGTGAGGTTGGAAGAGTAAGTGTTAATGTTTGAAAAGACAAAAGTACATGAAACACTTGTTTAGGAGAGTGAGGGTGTGAATAGACCAGCAGATATAACCCTTGATAGTATTAAGGGTTGCTTATTCAGGAATTTAAAGTGATTCCAGATAGCATGGTTTAGTACCTAGTTTAGTTGCAGTCATGTTCAGATTCAAGCATAGATTTAGATATACTGTAGAGGGTAGAAGTTCAGGAATGAAAGCCAGGGAGAGGCAAAGGAGCTAAGAGCTTACGGAAGAGAATGACAGTAATGATTGAACCATGCAATTTAAACTGGCTAAAGAGCGTTGTGAAGGCATCAGGGTTTGGGGGTCAATGAAGGGTGGGAGGATCAATGAATTGTAAGATTCATTCTCAGAGTGATCAAAGGATTTTGAACATGTGGTACTAAAGGAAGTGAGCTGGAAAGATTGTTCTGTTTATCTGTCATAGTAGCTATTCCTCCTAGAGAGTACCATCTAAATTTTACTATTTTATTTACATTTTGAGTTTTTTCTAAGTACTTTGCTCAAATAAACATAGTAGTATTTCCTCCATTCTCTTGACATCAGATTGACATTATTTAAAAGACGAGAAGTCGAATGTTTGCCTTTTTTAAAATGCCATTTGGTTTTTAATAATCACTACATTTAAAAATATATATTTGCTTTTCTTTTCAAATGTTCACAAAATATCTCTTTTTGCATGTTCCTGATTATTTACATATTAGCCTTATAGAACTATTACTTAGAGAATTCATGTTCTCCAGATAAATGACTTCCAAATGTTTTTGATAGTGTACCCCTTACATTAAAATATTTTTCATGAATTTGCATCTCAAAATATATATAATTATGTGTAAATCATGCACTTCCATTAAAATATATATAATCAAAAACACATAGTATAGATGTATTATAAAACTTGGTCAATTGTATACATTGAAAAAGAATAAAGAGATTTGAATGCAACATTATTTTTTCAGCATGAAAACTTTTTTCTCATTAGATTTTAATAATTATATTTTCATCAATATTGAATACTGTTTATATTTTTAATATTTTAGTGAAAGTAATATGACCACATTAGACCTAATGAGCCTATCATTGACTTTTAACTCATGAGTGTTAGATGAGAAGTTTGGCCGGGGAAGAATGGTGCTGCCATTTTCTAATTGTTCAGTTGTATGTGTGTTAATAGAATTGTCTTTGATCTGTGTCTCCTGTGCAGAAGTCTTTTTAAATTCCTTGTTCATTTTGTGAGGGTGAATTTCATTAAAACTAGACAATGTAATCTGTAAATCTACTTAACTGGTGTGCTTAAATTACAGTAGTTCAAATACGAGCAAAGGCCACCTGTCTTATTGAACTCCCACTGTTCCGTTAGGATGCTTCGATAAACCATATGGTACATTTGACCGTCTCATATTTGGGCTCAATGAGGATGTCCTTGCCAATTTGTATGTTAAATATTAGTATAGTTTCATATCTTCCTTATTTCTAAGTTAAAAATGCCGTGAGAAATCCTTATATTTTATTTATAACCCCAGTGAATTTTCATATGTCTTCCCTCTTCCATGGTCTGTACTGTCAGTCTGTCAACTCCATTACAGTATAAACTCTTTTTCTTTCTTTTTTTTTTTTTGTGCCACATCTATCATAGACACTAATACGTATTACATGCTGAATAAATATTTGGTGGGTGAATAAATCATTTCTTCCCTGATTTAAAAATTAGAATTCGTCTATTTCTAATATTCGTACATTTTTTCCTCTCTTTCTTGTTTATTTATCATAGCAGTTATAATATCACATTGGCTTATCTTATCACCATCCTGAAGTAGATAAGGGTAAATCTTATCCAATGCATGAGTTATTTGAAACTTTGCAGGCAAATCCAGTTTTGAATGGTCCCTCCTGTATGTGGTGGCTGGCTATTCTGTTGTTTTTTTGTTTTTCCCATGGTATGCTAACAAATTTTTCCTTTAATGTTTTTAAAACAATGCATTTGCAGTCTTATAATGCATCATAATACATGATAAAAATTGAATTCCATAAGTATTAATCCATGTCAGTTTACCCATCATGGTATCAGGGGACAAGCTTCAGTGCCTTTTCCTTTACTAATTCCCCAAATCCTTATCCCAACTCTCAAGAATTCAACCCCTGGGACACTTTGCTAAGGAGGAAGACCTCAGAAGCCCTGGGTTCTACTAATGCCCCACTCTATGACCTGAGGCCTCAGTTCCCATGAGGTTTCTGTCTGTGAGGGTACCTGGCAGCAAAGCATAAATGCTTGGGGGTAACTGAACCTATAGATTGTAATTTTGAGCCTATGACTTGTCTGAATCCCCAAGGTGTTGAGTTGTTATAATTTCCCAAACTCGCTACAAGAGAAAACCATCTAGGATGTTTGCTAATGGAATGGATACCCAGGTCTTTCCTCCTAGAGGTGATTCATTGTATTTAGATGTGGTTTGGGAATTTCATTTGAACCAGTTCCCCAGGTGATTTGTAGAATTTGCAAGTTTGGGAAAGACTGGTGTAATTCATTCTGAAATAACTAAGTGCCCAAGGTCTGAATGGCCAGGAAGTCATGGTCTAGTCACTAAACAGAAATGTAAATGCAGAGTACTTCCTGGGGTATGCCAGTAAAGGCTTCATTCTCAGCAGGGGCCTCAGAATGGGACCAGTTGATCGGAGAAGAGGCAGGGATCTACCATTGGGAGCCCAGGGCCAGCAAGGCCAGCACTAGGTCCTCATACTAGCTTCCTGGGGTGCTCAGTGGAGAGGCCGTGACCACATTCCCACTGATGGACATGGGTGGGCTAGGAAATGAGAGGATATGGAAACGAAGGTGTCCTGGAGGCTGAGCACTCAGGTTATCCAGACCACTCTCATCGGCCACCTGGACTCACTCCCAGTGTCTCCAAAGCAGCTGCCTCATGTAGAGAGAAGGTGCAACCGCATGGCCACTGCCACCCTCCATTAAAAAACTGAAATAAAAGATTTCTTTTTCCTGAAAGTTTTGGGTAACAACATGGGTACGCATTATACAGCAAAATATGGTAGTTTACATAAAGCCTATACGGTGAGTGGAACGAAGGGTATGTAAGTGTTGAAATTCCTCACGCACCCGAAGCTTCATGCTTTGTATGTGTCTCTCATTTTATTCATATTTCTGAAGATGGAAGAACTTCTCTTGGTCTTACTTTCTCACTCACTTTGCTGTGGTTCTCAGTTACACTTTTTCAAAACCTAAACTCATCTTTAGAGTCCATCTTTAATTGAATGAGTTGGTTGTCTTAGTAGTTTTGAAAGCTGTCCTTCATCTTTAAAATTTTTAATAGACAAGAAAGGAAATAAAACATGTGAATGCTTTTATGCCATGCCAGCATTTTCTTGTCATGCTATTGTGTTTTTCTTCCTGGCTTTTTCTTCTGTTAAGAAAGTGGCTTCTCACCTCCCTCATAGTTCCTTGGCAATCTCTCTTCAGACTCTCACAAGAGTATTTTTTTCTGTCATGTTGTCCCATGTCCTCATTTGATGCAAGTGGAGGCTTGTCTGTCAGCATAAAGAGGGGGAATGTAGCAGTAGCTTTCCTTTACACTTTCATTATGTTTAGAGAAAAAATAAATTTCCCATTACTTTGTCAGAAACTTGGGAACTATTTAAATCTGAAAAAAGTGCAACTCAGACTTCAGAAGTAGTTTACATTTCAACACTTCAAGTCATCGGACATTTCTTCTTTTCATAACAGTTAAGTGACGAGGGAGAACTTGGAGGCAAGCTCTTTCAGTAGATTCATTTGACAATTCCTGTGGCTCGTGTTCACATACGATATTCAGGCCTCTGGAAGCTTGAGTATTTAAAAATGTTTTAAAACTAGTTCTCTACTCCCAAGTAAGTATACTTCCTTTAATAGATTGTCACATAATATTTACTCAGAAGATTCGAAAGTGGAGTTTTATTTTTTTTTTTTTTTGAAGAATGAAGGTAATTCTTTAAAACTTGGATCCTAATTTTAGTTGACTGAGGTGACAGGATTGCCAAATACAGCAGTAATTAATAATAGTAACAGAAGTTTGGTTGGGACTATTTGTTTTAAAACAAAGTATTTTGTTTCTGATAACAAAAGCAATCCTTATTGACTATAATATTTTGGAAATACAGAGGAAAGAAAAGAAAATTACCACTTATTAGTAGATAACCCTGATAGAATTTTTTATGTTCTTAAAAAATGCATATAGTATGAGAAAATTGAGTCTAATTTTTGATACCTTTACACATTTTTTTAAAGGTTAGTGGTTTATTCAGGTTTTCTAGTTGTGGGTTAATTCTAGTAATTGTTGTACCTTCTTAGAAGCTGATGTTTTTCTTGAAAATTTATTATATTTACTAATACATATTTCTATAGTGTAATTAATTCATGTCCTGATATTTATTTGGAATATTTTTCTTATATTTGCATTTTTTTGTGTATGCAGGATCTTCAATATCATTTTTTCTTTTTAAAAATTTATTACTTTCTGTCTTTAATTTATGACTTTCATTCATTTATTTTTAAAATTGAATTTATTTTCTTCCCCAACCTCTTACCTCAAGTTATTGAATGAAGTTCTAAATTCATTGAAGTTTATTTGCCCTTATTTAATGAGAACGTTTTAGGATTAGAATTATAAATTTTCTTTAACCACAGATTTGACTGTATTCTTTATGTTGCATGTAGCTTTTCCCATCTTATTTTATACAAAATCTGTGGCAGCAGTTGTGCTTTCTCTGCTGTCTGGACCAGCTTTTGGTAAGTAGCCTGTAGCAGGAAGCACTCCCTAATCCCTGAGGTGCCCGGGATTAGGCAGCCCTTAGCAGCTCTCACATGGCTGAGGGAAGCGGAACCACAGCACTAGCTCCTTCCAAAGGGGCCCATCGCCTACTAAAACAATGCTCCCATGCTCCCTCACATCTTGGCAAATATAGACAATAATAATATATGTACAGCTCAGTCAGATAACAGTTGAGGCTGCCTCCAGCTGAAATGCCTACTTCAGCAAGTCTGGAGCCCAAGTCCTGCCCTGCTGCTCCAGATTAAAAGAGATCAGCATTCCTGGTACACCTGTAACGTATTCTTGGCAGAACAGTTAGGAATTTAAGAATCTTATCATTATACTTCAGAAAGTAGTTGTTTACCTCAGTTAAAGTCAGAAATCCAAGGCTCCACTTACCTATGGACTATTTTTAAAAGTTACACGTGTTCAAATTCTTCCTTTTTAGTGTACAGCTTCATGAGTTTGACAAACACCGAGTGTCATGTATCCACCATAACCATTAAGATAAAGAACAATTCTGTCCACACAAGAAATCCCCCTGCACCTCTCTGTAGACCCTCACCCTTGGGCCCTAAACAACTACTGGTCACTTTTCTGTACTCTATAATTTGCCTTTTTCCAGAAATCCACATAAATGGAATCAAACATTATGCATCCTTTGAATCTGGCTTCTTCCACTTAGCATAATGCATTGAGATTTCATGTTGCTGCATGTAATCTTTCTTTTTGTTGTTGAATAGTATTGCATTATATTGCTATAGCTCATCCAATGATCAGTTGAAGGACATTTGAATTGTTTCTAAGTTTTAGTAATTAGGAATAAAGCTGCTGTAATGATTTCTGTATAGTTTTGTGAATAAATATAATTTTAATTTCTCTTAGATAAATGCAAAGAATGTAGTGCTGCCACCTAATTAACAATAATTTATGAATAGCCATGAGTAATGTATGAATACAAATTCATTCTTAAATGGACCTTATGATAACTCAGAATCTTGCAATAATGCTCTAAGATGCCAACTTTCCAACTCTTCAAGTCTTTCAGTGATCCCAGACTAAATTTCAGAAGAAGAACTTCACTTCATTCTTCACTGAAGAATTAGAAACCAATAGATGCAAAGTCTGTCATTTTTCCTCTATGATCTAAAACCTTACTTCTTTACCCTTTCCTCTTACTTCCATCCTAGCAAAAAGGGAGTTTCCTCTGTTTTCTCAAGAGTTTCATTACAAGACTGCTTTTAAATTTTCAATACTTATTTACACTACAAATTAGTTCAATTTGGTTTTCACTCCCACAATTCCATTAAAAATATTTTTGTTTAAGTCATCAATAACCTTTATGTTGCTAAATTCAATGAATTTTTATTGTCTTTGCTTTACTTTGATCTCTTAGATTTTTGTCACTATTTACCACTACCTTTGGTGTTATTTTAAAAATTATTCATTGGTCTAGGTAGGATGTTTTTTTTTTTTTTTTTTTTTTTTTTTTGTAGAGACAGATTCTCACTTTGTTGCCTTCGGTAGAGTGCTATGGTGTCACAATGCTCAAAGCAACCTCCAACTCCTGGACTTAGGTGATTCTTTTGCCTCAGCCTCCCTAGTAGCTGGGACTACAGGGGCCTGCCACAACACCCGGCTATTTTTTGTTGCAATTTGGCTGGGGCAGGGTTTCAACCCACCACCCTCGGTATATGGGGCCAGTGCCCTGCCCACTGAGCCACAGGTGCCGCCTGGTATAGGTAGAATATTTAACATAGACAAATTTAATTTTTAAGACATTTGAAGTAGTCTTATAATGCAGCATTTCCCATTTTCAGTTTTATTTGACTCTATTATTATCTTCTCCTCCCAAACATTTAATTTTTAGAACTTTCAGACCTCTAAAAAGTTTCAATAATAGTGAAAAGAATACTCATATTCCCTACACATTAATTCCACAATTGTTAACTTTTGCAATATTTGATTTATCTCTCTCTCTAAATTTCTCTCTTTATATAAATACCTTTATGTAAAGGTATTTATCAAAGGTAAATATCAATCTACTTTTCTATACACCTTTAAGATATTTTTCTATAGTATGTGCTATATCTCAGAATTTTAATAATTTGAGTTTGAAAGTTTAGGTTTATGACCCATTTTAAGTTAACTTTTGTGTGAAGTGTGAAGTAAGGGTCGAGGTTCATTTTGTGCACATGGATATTCAATTTTTCCATCACCATTTGTTGAAAGACTCTCTTCTCCCTGAATTACCTTGTCACCTTTGCTGAGAAATCAATTGACTATATTAGTGTGAGTGTATTTCTAGACTCTCTATTTTGTTCCCTTGCTCTGTGTCTATCTTAATGCCAATACCACACTGTCTTGATTAATAGAGCTTTATAGTGTACATTACCTTCAATTTGCATACTTTAAGGTCTCAAAACTTGCTCTTTTTTAAAATAAACTTTTTATTTTAAAGGTTACAGAATTGTTGAGAATATAGCACGGAGAGTTCCCATATACACCAGTTTTCCCATTATTAGAATCTGACACAAGTGTGGTATATTTGCCTACAATAAATGAAACGACATTGATAAGTCGTTACTAAATAAAGCATATTCTTTATTCAGATATGTTCAGTTTTCCCTTAATGCCCTTTTTTATTTTCTGTTATAAGATGCCACCAGGAAACCACAAAACGTTTAGGAGTCATGTCTACTCGGACAGAAATGACAGTTTCTGAGACTTTCCCCTCTCAGTGGCCTTGACAGTTTTGAGGAGAATTCATCAAGTGTTTTGTAGAATATGTATCGCCTGGGATTTGTCTGATGTTTTTCTCATGATTAGATTGAAGAAAGGTGTTTTTATTTATTTTAATTAATTAATTTATGTTTTTGAGACAGAGTCTCACTTTGTCACCGTTGGTAGAGTGCCGTGGCGTCACAACTCACAGCAACCTCAAACTCCTGGGCTTAAGCAGTTCTCTTGCCTCAGCCTCCCACATAGCTGAGACTACAGATGCCTACCATAGTGCCTGGCTATTTTTAGAGATGAGGTCTCCTCTGGCTCAGGCTGGTCTCGAACATGTGAGCTCAGGCAAGCCACCTGCCTCGGCCTCCCAAGTGCTGGGATTACAGGCGTGAGCCACTGTGCCCAGTGAGAAATGTGTTTTTAGTAGGAAGACAAAGAAAAAAAATACCATTTTCATGACATCAAGAATATATTGATATATATACCAATATATTGATATATATATTGGTGTATATATACTGTGCTGATTTCTTTTTCTTTTTGTTTCATTTTCTCTTTTATTGTGAATAATCTGAACATAAACATAAGGACTCATATAATACAATAAAATATGGTCAGACAAGCACAGTGTACCCAATAACTGTGTTGATTTCTATCAGAAGTCCAGACAGTGACTACTGATGCTACCCTTGATTCCTTTGTATAAGTTATCCTCTGCCTCCTTAAACAACATGTTTATGTAAATTATTTGGAATTTTTCCATATAGGTTATTCTCCATCAATTATTTATTTATATCAGCATGAATTCATGGATATATGTTTTATACTTAGGTTAATAATCAAATACTAATTTGTTTATTTTGTTACTAAAATTGTTCCAGTTGCAGCCATAGGGAAATCTTTCAGTTGGTTTCTCTGTCCCTTGGCATAACACACTATTGTGAGATCTGCTTGGTTTTTTTTTTGTTGTTGTTTGTTTGTTTTTTAGCATTTCTTTACTTTCTTTTGCTGTAAGATACCCCTAGCTCATCTTGGATATTTACCTTGCAGTCCCCAAATCAGTTATTTCTCTAAGAATTCCTGGTTCCTTTCATTAGAGAATTATATTTGAACTCAATATTTGGGTGCAAAATGTTTTTAAACAATAGTAGCATAATTGCCTGCAGGCTCTCTCACTGATAGAGCAAGGAGATATATATGTGTATGTATATATCTGTAAATATTTTCACAAGTAACCACCTGCATCTTTATTAAACTAAATATGAGTTTGTGTACTCATGTCTTCAACTTTATTGCCACGCAGTTCATTCTGGCTCCCTCCCTTCCCTCTAGCTATCTGTAATCTCCCATTCCTACATGAGAATATTGGCTACCATTGCCCATCCATTTACTTATGTGTTCAATTTCTGTATAAATGTATACTATTTTTAGAATTTTTAGCCGTACCCCTAGGGAATCCACTTTGTCGACTAATGCACAGTTTCTTTTGCCATTGGTCTTATAGTTTCCACTCATTCCCAAATCTACTGAGGTCAGAACTTTTCTGCCTCTCATCTCTTTCAGTGAGTGGTGCAATACAATGAGATTGTTTTGTCACACTCTGCATTCCATCTTAGAGACCTGTTACCTTTTATTTTTTTTAAATTGCTTATGTTAAGCTTCACTCTATGTGCTATAAAGTCCTATTGGTTTTGACAGTTATATCCACCATTATAATATCATGCAGAATATATTTGTTGGGGTTCAGGCAATTGTCTGTATTTTTGGTTCTTGATGTGCTCATGACCAAAGAATGACCAGACCCAACAAAAGCAAAGCAAGCGTGAAACAAAGTTTATAACGAAGAGGAAGTTAGGTTTACAGAGCAAGAGCAAGATATAAGGTTACAGAGCAAGATATGTTTGTCATAAACAATGAAGGGCCTATTGTTTCAACAAAGAAAAGTCTCTGATTATGGTCTGGGGAGCTGTTTTATACTGTCTGAGTGTGGTCCTTCTTCTGAATCAGACCTTACCATGGAGCTGCTTTCCTGGACTGTTAATGGCATGATAGCTAGCTCTAAGTCACTTTCCAAATCCTATTGTGTGTGGGCTGCCTGGCCCTGGGGCATCCTTCCCCCAGGTATGGCAGTTAGTTGCTCAGGATAGCATGAAGTTGGGGTAGCACTGAGATGGTCCACTCTTGTCCTTCTTCCCAGGTGGGGTGATTCCTCCAGGCAGCCCCAACGGAGAAAACTCATTTTGTCCTTTTTCTCCAGGAAAGCCAGAATTCTAACTATCTACCTAACAGTTTCACTACTTAAAAAAATGCCCTGTGCTTCACCCATATAAACTTTCTCTTCCTAACTCCTAGTTGACCAGTGGCTCAGTTTTATACCTTATAGTTTTGTTTTTACCAGATGTCATATACTTGATTCATACAGTACATAGCTTTTTCAAGCTGGCTCTTTTCACTTAGTGTTAATGGAAAAAATAAAACTCTGCAAAATAATTCGAAGAGGTTTATTCTGAGCCAGATATGAGTAATTGATGTCCAGGGGATTATAGGATGAAGACTTCCTGAGAAAATGCTCCCCAGATGGTAGGGTCACAGTTTGGTTGTATGCATTTTAAGGGAGAAAGAAATTGCAAGTAAAATTATAAATCAATGCGTGAAAGCTATATAGTGGTTTGGCCTGAAAAGGCGGGACATCTTGAAATGGGAGTGTTACCAGAATTTCTCTCTGCTGAGTCCTTGATCTCAACGATTAGAAGAATGAACCTACGGGCCCTGCAGATAAGCAAAAGGATAGAGTTAATTGACAGAGAAAAGAATAGAGAAGGAAAGAAGGGCAACAGAACCTCTGGCAGTGGAGCAGGGAACCCAAGTGGGAACTGCTTTTCCTATCCCATGGACAGGAGTTTGGGGGGAAGTATGTCACAATTGACCAGAGGTCTTTGGGCAGAAAATAAACCTAAAATTAGCACAATTAGTCCTTGCAGTTCTTGCCTCAAGTGTTAGGGTGTGTTCTCCCTTCTCCAGGAAGAACTGCCCAGAACCAATCAGTCTGTGTTTTTCATGACCTTGCTTGCATGCGGTCTGGAAAAGGTGGCTTGTTTGTGACTAGAGATGGGGAAGTCTGTGGTGAGACTGTTTTATGAGCACACCCAGGCCTAGAAAAGGGGGTCCTTGTCCAGTTCTGGGTGGAGAAACCCTGTATCATGGATTTGTAGGCTCTTGGTGGGTTCAAAGATTCTTTGATTTATAATTGGTTAAAGAAATAAAGCTTTATCTGAAGACTTGGAATCAGTAGAAAGGAATGCTTGAATTAAGATAAGGAAGTCTGTTCATGAGAGAGCAAGTCTTAATGTACTCAAAGTGACTGTTAAGTAAATTGATGGTCTGCAGGTGTGATTTAAACTTTGCATTGCAGGGGCTTAGGACTCATTAATAATTTAGTAACTTGTTATCACAAAGTCTGTTTTGTCAGCCTTATGGTCTCTGTTTTAACATTAATGCTGGTCAATTACGTCTAACCTCTGAAAAGGAGGGGGTATAATGAGGCATGTCTCACCTCCATTCCATTCATGGCTTGGAGCTCAGTGTTAGGGTTTTTCTGGGGTCTACTTGGCTATGAGGGGGTCCATTCAGTTGGCAGAGCCTTAAGCTTTTGTTTTCAGTTACATTAGCAACTAACATTCATGCCTTTGAATGATTTAAGAGCTTATTCCTTTTTATCAGTGGATAAATGTCTTGGTCTGTCAGGCCTGCTATAATAAAGTACCATAGACCAGATCACTTACGAACAGGAATTTATTTCTCAAAGTTCTGAAGGATGGAAATTCCAACATCAAGGAGCCAGCACATTCAATGTCTTGTGAGTGCCTGCTTCCTAGGTGATAGTAGTTTTACTGATATTGCCAGAATTTCTCTGTGTCAAGTGTTAGGTTCTTTTGGTCTTTGGGTTCAAAGAATGAAACCACAGACCATGAGGATCAGCAACAAGACAGAGCTTATTAACAGAAAGATTGATAAGTAAAAGAAGGGGAAGCAAAAAAAGGGAACAGAACCTCTGGCACCAATTTATATTACTGCATTAATAGTTTGACATATAAATATGTATGTTAGGGCTATAAATAGGAGAACAATATAATAAAACTTACATGTATAGACTCAATGAAACTACCCTTTTTATTATAATCCCAAGAATCAGAGCTGTCAAAACTGTAGAAATAAGGGAGATCTGCAAAAGAAAATGTAAAAATATTGTCAGTTTATGATAGAGATGATTTCATTTAAAATATTAGATTTTTCTAGTTTTTTACTTGAGAGTTTATTTGCCTATCGATTTTTCTATCCAATTCTTTAGTAATATCTTTGTGGGTACTCACTGTTGCTGAGTCTGGTCTCAAACTCTTGAGCTCAAGCAATCTGGCCCACCTCAGCCTCCCTAAGTGACAGGATTACAGATTTTGAATTTTTTGTGTTTGTTTGTTAGTTTTTTATTTAACCTTTAAGTCTAAAATCCATTTTGAGCTAACTTTAGTGTAAGGTGTAAGATCCATATATAAATTAATTTTGTTTGAATATGTTCAATTTTTTTCAGTACCATTTATTGAAAAATCTGTCAATTCTTCACTGAATTGCCTTTAAGCCTTAAAAAAATGAGTTGACTATATTTTTGAACATACATTTCTTAGCCCTATGTTCTGTTACATTATTCTATATGTTTATAATTTTGCCAATACCATGGCAAAATATCGACTATTAAAATTAATATGATTAGCTTCATAGTAAATATTGAAATTAGTGTTAGTATTTTTTCTTCTTTGGTATTTTGTTGGCTATTCTAAGTCTTTTGTATTTACATATAAAATTTAGAATTGTTTTGTTGCTATCTCCAAAATATATACCTGGGATTTTGATGGAGATATTGATGAACCTATCAAGTTTGGAAGAATTGTCATCTTAAGAATATTGTCTGCTAGTCCTTGAAAATGAAATATTTTTTCCATTTTTTAGACATCTTTTGATTTGTTTCATCAGTGTTTTATAGTTTTCTACACACAAACCCTATTAACGTTTTGAAATTTTTACTTAAGTGTTTCATATTTTGGTGCCATTATACACAATAATATTGAGTAAGCACAGTGGCACATGCCTATAATCCCAACACTTTGGGAAGCAGAGAGAGGAAGATCATTTGAGGCCAGAATTTGACAAAAGCCTGCATTACAAGTGAGACCCCATCGTTATAAAAATAAAAATAAGAAAATTATAGCTGGCCATGGTGAAGTGTGCCTATAGTCCCAGTTATTCAGGAAGCTGAAGTAGAAGGATCACTTGAGCACAGGCATCAAAAGCTACACTGATCTATAATTGTGCCATTGAACTCTAGCCTAAGCAACAGAGGAGGACTCTATCTGAAAAACAAAGAAAGAAAAGAAAGAAAAAAGTAATGAAATAAACAGTATTGTCTATTGTTTATAATTTTAATTATTTGTTCTTGGTATATGAGAAAGTAACTGCTGAGTATACTGAATTTATATACTGAAAACTTGTCATACTTAAGTATTAGATCCAAGAGTTTTTTTTAAAAATAATTTTATTAAATTATAATTGTGTACATTGGTGCAATCATAGGGCAGAGTGTGCTTCATATACAATCAGAAACATTTTGATCGTACTGTGAGAGATAGCCTTCATAGCATTTTCTTAATCACTATATAAAGACATTGATACTCTACATTTAATAAGTTTCACCAGTACCCTACTAAGATGCACCATAGGTGTGATCCCACCAATTGCCCTCCTTCCACCCATCCTCCCCCCCTCCCCTCATGTAACCTAATTCTTTGTACCCTCAGTGAATCTCAAGCAATAAAAGAAGAGAAATAGACCAAAATTGGATGAATAGGCAAACTTTATTGTCTATTACAGAAGCTCTCAAGGTGTGGTCCACAGATCCTCAGGGGTTCTTGGGTCCCTGTAAGGGATCTGTGAGGTCAAACTTTCCATAATGATACTAAGACATTATTTACCCTTTAAAAAAAAATAAATAGGTTTATGTATAATTCACCGTTTGAAAGTTAAAAATTTTGTGGGTTTTAGTATGTTCGTAAAGTTGTGCAACCGTCACCACTACCTAACTCAATGTTTTTGTCATTTAAAAAAGAAACCAAGCAGTCACTCTTCATTGCCCCCCAGCTTCTGGCAGCAACAATCTAATTCTAAGAATTTACTCATTCTGGACATTTCATAGAAATTATGTGGTAATTGTACAGACTCTTGTGTTTGTTTTCTTTCATTTAGCATTATATTTTCAATGTTCATATAGTATGCATCGGTATACCTTTTTTTTTTATATGAAGGAGAAAATTCTGAAAGCAGATGGGTATACCTTTTTTTTGAAAGGCTGAATACATTCTATCATATGGATGAACTACATTATGTTCATTCAATAGCTGATGGATATTTGGGCAGTTTGCGCTTTTAACTATTATATTGCTATGAACATTCTTGTGCACATACCTGTTGTGGACTAGACATGTTTTTTTCAGTTTCCTTTGGTATGGATCTAGTAGTGGAATTGCTGTTTAACTTTTTGAGCAACTGCTGGAGTATTTGCCAGAGTGGCTTAACCACTTTACAATACTATACCACTTTACAATGTAGGAGGGTTCTGATTTCTCTGCATCCTTGCCAACACTTGTAATTGTGCATCTTTTATTTGTGAGATAACGTCTCTCACTGTCACCTCTTTGGAGTGCAGTAGCATAATCACAGCCCAGTGCAACCTCCAGCTTTCCAACTCTCATGCTTAAGCAAACCTCCTCCCTCTGCCTCTGAGGTGGTATCCCATTGTAGTCTTAATTTGCATTTTCCTAGTGAATAATGATATTGAACATACTTTTTATATGCTTATTGGCCTTTTGTATATCTTTTTTGAAGTGATGTGTAGTGAAATCCTCTGCTTGTTTTTAGATTGCAATATTTTTTATTGTTGAATCTAAGAGTTATTATGGGTGTTGTTGATTAAGCTCTTTATCAAATATATATTTTGCAAATAACTTCTGCCATTTTGAGGATTGGCTTTTCACTTTTATGCTGGTTTCCTTGGAAGCACAAAAGTTTTCAATTTTCATGGTCTTCATATCCAAGAAGTCATTACCTAGTTAGGTTATTGTCTTAGTATGTTTTCTGTTGCTTATAACAGACTACCTGAAACTGAGTAGTATAAAAAGGAAAGAAATTTGATTCTCACAGAAAGTGATACCTTACAGTAGAAACTGTAATACCATTGTAAGTTGTCAGGAGCTCTTTGACCACAATGTTGTTATGTCCTAATAGACCCACTGCAAAGTCCAAAAATTGTAAGTTGAACCTTCCTAAATTGGGACTATCTGTATATTGTGCGAGGTAGGGGTCCATTTTCATTCTTTGCATGTGACTATTCAATTGTTTTAGGATCATTTGTTGAAAATATTCTTTCCCCATGAATTAACATGGCACCTGGTCACTACTTACTTTTTTTTAGTGTGTTAATATTGAGAGCAGAGCAAAAACAATGGTAGGTGAAACTGCTGGCTGCATCATTGTATTCTTCACTACCAAACACAGTAATGTGAAACTGGTATTTTTTTTTAAGGGTCCTTGATTGAGCAGTAAAAATGAATGTTGTTAAAGGTGGACCCTTGAGGATATGCCTTTTAATATTCCTTATGATGACATGGGAAGTCCTCAGATAAGCACTTCTGTTGGTACTGAACTATGTGAATTGACTTGAGGAAAAGCATTTGGTATTCTGAGTTACAAACTGAAGCAGCTTTATTTTTTTCAGCAATACTTTTTTTTACTTCAAAGAACTAATAACTGTTCATATTTGGGTATTTTGCAGAGTGAAGCAAGTTTGTTGTCGTAGGGAAAACCACTATTAGTGATAAAATTCAAATTTAAAAGCATAAACTAGAAAGTTGGGAAACTTGCATCTGCTACTTTGAGCTTGATGGCTTCCCACTATTTGATGGGTTCAGATGAGCTAGCAGGTGATGTTAATTAGTTTGATTTGGAGATGTGGATGATGTCTGACGTTAACACATAGAAGATATAACTCAGTGAATCATTATTTTCAAATTAATGTATGTATCTTATCAATCATGCATATTTGAAAATTCCATTCAGAATTCAAAATAGACAAATGAACTTTAAGGTAACAGTAAAAACTCACATGATTTTATATTCTGTGTTGTAACTAACTTCTCAGAAACTACCACTATTGAGTTCTTGTGCATATCAAAGAATATTCTGTTATATGGGAAACTATTAAAATTCTCTTGCTATTCCCAACTGCATGTTTGTGTATGGCTGTATTTTCTTCACATACTTGACCCAAAACACAATCTGTTGTGACACATTGAATCTACAAGCAGATGTGAGATTCTAGTTATTTTCCATTAAGTAGACATTAAAGTGTCACTCTTTTAACTGTGGTTTTTGGTTTTGAAAAATATATTTCATGAAGACATGTTAAGATGTAGTGGGTTATTTTAAAATGAGTTAATTTTTAAAATTTCCAGTTTTATTTCTAATATGGTAAATGTTGATAGATATTAACTACAAAAATGAAAGTTCATTGGGATACTCATTTTTTGGAGTGTAAATGTGTCCCAAGACTAAGAGTTTGAGAATCATTTGTTTAATATAAACTTTTTTTTGATGATAATTTTTGGGAGGGAGGGATGCTAGACTACTAAGTTAAGGGGAAGGTATAGTTTTAATTAAAGCAGTCAGATAATGCTTCACCTAGAAAGGAACATTTAAAAAATGACTTGGAGGAGGTGAGAGAGCAAGTTGTACACTGAGAGCACGCAAGGCTAAAGCTCCGAGGCAAGAAGGTTCATGGAAGGGTAAGGAAGTCGTCGTACCTTTAGTGAAGTAAGTGAGGGATGTATGATGGAGAAAAGAAAGAACGTGGGAGTCCTGGTGTTGATGACGATGGCTAGATATTTAGGATGTCATAGCCATTTCGATGGCTTTAATTTTCACTCAGTGACATTAGGAGCTACTGGAATTTTTTTTAAGCACAGTAGTTCATATGAAATATATTTTAAAACGATTACTCTGGTTACAATGCTGAGAATAGTCATCGGTCGGGATAGGGTAAAGTCAACAATAGAAGACTAGTTAGGAACCTCATATTACAGATGAAAGAGGAAGATAGATTAGCCAGGGTGGTAGCAACAGAGATGGAAGGGAGTGTTAGGAGTTTTTATATACTCTGGAGTGTAGGATTTCCCAACAGGATTTCCTGATAGTGGGATATAAGAGAATGGAGTTAAGTATTACTGAAGATATTTGGCCTGAGAAAATCTTTATTGTGGTAGATTAAATTGCTTTTTAACTTCATTTATACTAGCTTCATTTTTTGCCTATGATTAAAAATTTTTCAGTGTTTTAATTTTTTATGATCTGAGTTTTTTCTCTTGAATACTTCCTTAATAAGATTAGGAAAAAAGTCTCATATTTTCTTCTGATTCCTTTTAGGTAGTTTAAAAATTAGTTAATCTATGGGGGCACCTGTGGCTAAGTGGTTAGAGCACCACACCCATGTAGCCTGGGTGGTAGGTTTGAACCTAGCCTGAGCCTGCTAAATAAAATAAATAATAATAGTTAATCTAGCTAGTATTTATTTTTGCTTTCACTGAAGCAGAGTTATTCAACCTCAGCACTATTGACATTGTGGGTTTTGTACCTTTTTGAGGGGCTTTTCTGTAAATTACAGAATATTTGACAGCACCTCTGGCTTTTACCCACTAGATTATCAGTAGCATCCATGTCCTATCCCTAGTGTGACAACCAAGTATATTTCCAGACACTGTCAAGTGTTTCCTCAAGGACAGACTCCCTCCTGGTTGTAAACTACTTCAGTAAAGAATGTTAAACAGAAGCCCTGGTTTTGAAATACACATATTAAAAATACTGTACACTATTTTATTTTATATCAATGCCATTAAAGACCTCAATTTAGAAACTACTCTGAATATATGGAGAGGATGGGAGTAAGAAAACCAAAGCACAGGATGCTTCAACTTGAGCCAGAGTCTCATGGGACATGGTAACCTTGCCCAGTACTTGGCAGAGTTATAGCACAGTGATCTTAAATTTTGAAAACGTAAGAATTAAAAAGTTGTTTCTGTCACAGAAGGGTGCTTTGCTTATTTTTTTGTTTGTTTTATGTTTTATTTCCCCACTTATTCTTAACTCTTGTTCATGATTGTGTGATTTAGCTGAGAGCATAGCATGAAGTGTAAGTAATATACACAGAGAACTAGACAGATAATCAAAAGAACTAATCTGAAACACAAAAGTTTTGATCTTCAGATGTTTGGTCTGAAAAATGAATTCTGTTGTGGAGATCTGCTAAACTATACTGAAAACCTGAAAACAACGTAGAGAATTTTAAGGAATTATTAATATAAGGAACTACTATTTTACCTGCTTTAATTTTTTTGATAAAATATTTAAAATTTAACATTTTATCATAGTTCTAGACCTGTATGCTTCAATTTAATTTTAGCCACTAGTCAGTCACATATAGCTACTGAACACCTGAAATGTGATTAGTCAAAATATATACCATAGTTTGAAGACTTACTAATTAAAAAACAAGTCAAATGTCAGTAATTTTATATTGCTTGCGTGTTGAAATAAGTTTTTGGATATATGATGCTGGATACATTGATTTAGATTATACAAAATAATTTCATTTTTCTTTTTTAAATTTGTCCCTGCAGAGTTTAAAAATTTTGTATATACATCTGTATATACAAAACATGTATATGTATATACAAAATTTTTAAACTCTGCAGGAACAAATTGAACACAATTTGTTACATATATACATATATATATATGTCTGTGTGTGTTCAATTATATTTCTAGTGGACCCCACTGGTCTAGATTTATTAGATGTTAATTCACAAAAGACAACTTCCAGTGGGCAATGTCTCTGTATGTTTTCTATGGAATCAAAGAATTCTAGTATGGAAGGATTTTCTGTATCAGTTTTAATTGTTTGAAGATTCCCTAGAGCAGTGGCTCTCAACCTTCCTAATGCCGAGACCCTTTAATACAGTTACTTCTAGCAACGAAAATAATTTTATGGTTGGGGGTCATCACAGCATGAGGAACTATATTAAAGGGTCTTGGCATTAGGAAGGTTGAGTACCACTGCCCTAAAGGAATTGTGATGTTATGAATTTATTTAAATTTAATTTAGGAGTTTATGAACTTTGGATTTTAATTTACTTTGAAAAAATATAGTTTAAAATAAAATTCAAAAACTATATTAAATTTAAAAGCAGAGAAAGAGTACTAATTAGTGCCATCATATTCTTTGATTTTTTTTTTTTAAATTGTGGCTTTCCGTGTTTTCATTTAAGTCTGTTAGATCATGTATAATTGCAGGAATATGTATACTGATACATAGGTCTCAGTCTGAGTCTCCTAATACTGTGCTATGAAATACAATAATAAGGCACATATAATGAAGCTGGTAGCTTGTGTTTATTAGAATGAATTGTTTTCATTTACTGACTTTATAATTATATTTATAAACTTATGAAATTATTAGAACACTAATGAATCAATTTTATAGATATTTTCTGTTTACTTTTTACATCTTACCTTAGTTTCAGAAGGATTGCTGCTGCAAAAAGAGTTTGAAAAACCCTAATTTAATTCAACCTCTCATTTTACAGATTTAGAATCTGATTATAAGGAAAAAGTTTCCTAACTTTTACACAATAAATTTGAATCCTGATATCCAAACTGTATGTACATAGGGTAAGTATTTTCTGTTATAAAGTCATATTCACTGGAATACAATATTGAGTAGGGGTTAAATTTAGAACATTTTGATTTAAATTATTCCTTTAAAATAATACAGTTCATTATATGAAATAATTGGTTTCATTTTAAATTCCATGTATTTATATTTTCCTGAATTCTCTATGAATTGTCAGTGTTTGGTCTTTGGATGCACAGTCCATGATGCTGAGACCTTTCTTCATGATCCTATTGAGTAAACATTGGAGAAAATTTACATTTGATAAGATTGTATATTCTGATTATGTGCTCCTTTTTCATCTTTTTATCCTTTTCCTCTGAGCTTTGGGATGTTATGTCAAAATTTTCTTCTATTAATTTTGGGTTCTGTTTATTCATTGTAGCTCTGAAGTTCATCTAATCTCAGTTATATCTTCATGACTACTTAGGCATATAAAAATGTATTATTTTCTTTTGACTTTGGTGAGAATGGGAGTCATACATTTGGAAAACCATTTATTTCTGGGGGGAACATTTTGTGAGTTTTTTTTTTTTTTTGAGACAGTCTTTACTATGTCCCCTTCAGTAGAGTGCTGTGGCATCATAGTTCACAGCAACCTCAAACTCTTGGGCTTAAGTGCTTCTCTTGCCTCAGCCTCCCAAGTAGCTAGGAGTACAGGTGCCTACCACATTGCCCAGCTATTTTTTGTTGTAGTTGTCATTATTGTTTGGCAGGCCCTGGGCGCGGTTTGTACCTGCCAGCCTCAGTGTATGTGGCCGGCACCCTACCCATTGAGCTATGGGTGCCACCTGTGAGTTTCTTTTAAGTCACTTTCTTCATTTTTATTTTGGGTCGTGTTTTTTTTTTTTTATTTTTTTTAATACTCATGGAAAGAAATTGGAAGAGTTGAGCTATAGTGTCACAGTAAATGTTGGCTCTTGCCTGAATTTAGAGAATATATTTCTTGAATATTTGCCTTACCATTTTAAGAATCCAAAAAATCTGGAGAGTAGCTGTGGCAGAGAACTTTGCTCTCTGCTGAAGATTTCTTCCCCTTTCCCCGTTTTGTATGCAGCCAAGCTAGTGACAGGGCCTGAAAGTGTAATCTGTTTCAGTGTCTCTCCAGGCTTCATTTCCCTTTGTGGGTTCCAGGCTTCAGCCTGTCACCCTCAACTGGAAGAATTCTGAGGTTGTATAATAATTCTAACAGTGTACAAATATTGCTAATTTACATGAGTGGGGAAGGCAAACTGTGTTGTCTTTTGGTTCACTTTCTGCCTTGCTTCTAGGACCTACCAAAAGTGATGTGGGTTGTTGGGAATAGACTGCATGGGGTGAGATAGTTCTCTCACAAGATGAGAAAGAGCTCCCTAGTGGGCCAAATTTGATTCCTTCCATTATGGCACCTCTGTCCAGTAACAAGTAGAAATTTATTAAAGTTTATGTAAAATGAAGGTTGCTTCTGTTTTCCAGTGATGATATATATTCTCCTGATTTTTAAAAATGTTTTCTTATTTTTTTTTTTACTTTCCCCCCTTTCCTCCCTCTTCCACACCAGCTTTCCCTCTTATTTTTGTTTAAATTATTTTTATGAATTTATGAGGTACGTGTGCAGATTTGTTATATATTGCATGGTAAAGTTTGGACGTCTTGTGTGACCATCACCCAATTAATGAATATAGTACCCATTAAGTAATTGCCAACTCCACATATCCTTGCCTCATTCCCACCCTTCTGAGGTCTCTGATGTCTATTATTCCATTCTCTGTGTTCATGTGAACTCATTGTTTAGCTTCCACTCATAAGTGAGAATGTATGGTATTTGTCTCTTTGTGTCTTGAGTAATTTCACTTATGATAATGACCTCCAGTTCCATCCAAGTTCCTACAAAAGATGTGATTTCATTCTTTTTGATGGCTCAGTATTCTTGGG
The DNA here is from genome assembly GCA_963574655.1 of Perodicticus potto. Classification (NCBI taxonomy): domain Eukaryota; kingdom Metazoa; phylum Chordata; class Mammalia; order Primates; family Lorisidae; genus Perodicticus; species Perodicticus potto. The sequence goes on along the minus strand of CAUYRH010065921.1, from coordinate 15,551 downwards.
GTGTGTGTGTGTGTGTCTGTGTGTGTATGTGTATATGTATACATATGCACACACATACATACACATACATACACACCACATTGTTTTTATCCAATCATCAGTTGATAGACACTTAGGTTGATTCCAAGTTTTTGCTATTGTGAGTAGCTCTGCAATAAATGTACAAGTGCAGGTATCTTTTTGATCTCATTTTCTTTTCCTTTGGGTAGATACTCAGTAGTGAGAATGCTGGATTGAATGGTAGTCCTGTTTGTAGTTTTTTGAGACGTCACCATATACTTTTCTGTAGGGGTTCTTCTAATTTATATTCCCACCAACAGTAAGCACTCCATTTTCTCCACATCCTTGCCAACATCTTTTGTTTTTGGCTCTTTAATAATAGCAATTCCGACTAGAGTAAAATGTTATCTCTTTATGGTTTTAATTTGTATTTCTCTGATAATGAGGGATGCTGAGCATTTTTCATGTGTTTCTTGGCCATTTGTATGTCGTCTTTTGAGAAATACCTGTTTGTGTCCTTTGCTCACTTTTTAATGGGGTTATTTTTCTAGCTGAATTGTTTGAATTCCTTATAGATTCTGGATATTAGTCCTTTGTTGAATGCATAGCTTGCAAATATTTTCTCCTGTGCCGCAGATTGTCTTTTTACTCTGATTATTTCTTTTGCTCTGCAGAAGCTTTTGAACTTAAGGCCATTTTTTTTTTTTTTTTTTGGTTGCATTTGTCTTTGGAGTTTTAGTCATAAACTATTTGCTTAGGACAATGTCCAGATGAGTATTTCTTTGGTTTTCTTGTAGAACTTTTGTAGTTTCAGGTGTTACATTTAGTGAGAGGAAGAGATCTAGTTTCATTCTTCTGCATATGGCCAATTAATTTCCACACCATTTATTGAATAGAGGGGCCTTTTTCTGGTTTGAGTTTGTTTGTTTGGTTATAAGTATGTGGCTTTATTTCTGGATTCTCTATTCTGTTTCATTGATGTGTCTGTTTTTATGTTACTACTATGCTGTTTTGATTATTGTAGCTTATAGTATAATTTGAGTTCCAGTAATATGATACTTCTAGCTTTGTTGTTTTTCCTTAGGATGGCTTTGGTATTTGGATTCTTTTTTGGTTTCATATGAATTTTAAGATTTTTTGTTTAATTCTGTGAGAAATGAATGACCTCGGTTTTTTGATAGAAATTGCATTGAATCTGTAAGGTTGCCTTGGACAGTGTGGTCATTTTAACTTATTCTTCCAATCCATGAGCCTGGATTGTTTTTCTATTTGTGTTATCTGTGACGTTTTAAAATCAGTGTCTTCTAGTTTTTCTCATAGAGATCTTTCACTCCTTTGTTAAATATATTCATAGGTACTTTCTTTTTTTGCAGATATTATATATGGGATTGAGTTCTTGATTTGGTTCACAGCTTGGTCATTGTTGGTGTATGGAAATACTACTAATTTTTTTCTAATTATTTTTGTATCCTGAGACTTACTGAATTCATTTATCAAATTTAAGAGTCTTTTAGAAGAGTCTTTAAGGTTTTCTATAATATACAAGATTACATATATAATATATATATAAATCTATAATAAGATATAAGATGATGATATATCATCAGGCTTGGCTCTCTTAGCTCACTGGTTAGGGCGCCAGCCACATGCACCTTGGCTGGCGTGTTCAAACCTGGCCTGGGCCAACTAAACAATGACAACTACAACAAAAGAAATAGCTGGGCATTGTGGTGGGTGCCTGTAGTCCCAGCTACTTGGGAGGCTGAGGCAAGAGAATCACGTAAGCCCAAGAGTTTGAGGTTGCAGTGAGCTGTGATGCCATGGCATTCTACCGAGGGTGACATAGTGAGGGGGAAAAAAAAAAGAAAAAAGATTATATCATCAGCAAACAGATATAATTTGACTTTCTCTTTTCCAATGTAGATGCCCTTTAGTTCTTTCTCTTGCCTAATTGCTCTGGCTAGGACTTCTAGTACTATGTTGAAAAGGAGTAGAGAAAATGGGCATCCTTGTCTTTTTCCAGTTCTTGGGGGGATGGTTTCAACTTTCCCCATTCACTATGATGGGGAAAAGTTGGGTGTGGGTATGTCATATACAGTTTTTATCATTTTAAGTTGTTTCTGTGCCAATTTCTTGAATTTTTTTTATTATGAGAGGATGATGAATTTTATCATATACTTTTTCTGCATCTATGAAATGATCATATAGCTTTTGTTTTTATTTCTGTTTCTGAAGTGAATCACATTTATTGATTGGAGTATTTTGAACCAATCCTGCATCCTTGGAATAAACTCATGTGATCATGGTATATTCTCTTTTTGATATGCTTTTGGATTTAGTTTGCTCATATTTTGTAGAAAACTTTTATATCTGTGTTCATTAGGGATATTGGTCTGTGTTTCCTTTTTTTGTTCTGTCCTTTCATGGCTTTGGTATGAGGGTGATCGTGGCTTTGTAGAACCAGTTAGAAAGGATTCCTTGCTCCTTGACCCTTTGGCACAGTTTCAAGTAAGATTGGTACCAGTTCTCATTTGTGTCTGATAGCATTCAGCTGTAAATCCATGTGGCTCCTGGATTTTTTTCTGTTGGGAGATTTGCTACTGATTCAGCCTTACCTACTCATCATGGGTTTGTTCATGATTTCTATTTCTTCCCGATTCAAGCTTGGGAGGTTTTATGTTTCCAGGAAGTTTTATATTTCTTCTAGGTTTTCTGGTTTACGAGTGTAGAGATGTTCACAGTATTCTCAGATGATCTTTTGTATTTCAATAGTTATCACTGGACCTTCTGTTTTCTGGCTGTGTTTATTTGAATTTTATCTCTTGGTTAATGGTATAGATGTATACCAGCTTTATCTTTTCAAAGAACCAACTTTTCATTAATTCTTTGTGTATATATGTGTGTGTGGGGGGGTAAGTATATATGTGTGTGTCTCTACTTTGTTTAACTCTGATCTTTGTTTTTTCTTCTAGCTTTGCATTTATTCTAATTTTTCTAGTTTCTTGAAGAATGAGCTTAGTTGTTAATTTGCGATTTTGGGAGGGGATTGGCATTTAATACATAAAATTCCTCTTCCTTCACACAGTGTCTCTTGTCAACTCTCTCATATATTCCAGTGTCTTTTCCAGACAATCTAATTGAAGTATGGCTATCTACTTGATATTTTGGTTCCTTTCTTAGAAAGAGGAATTCCCTAGTTCATCTAGTTAGTCATTTTGAACCCTGCTATTTCTTGGTTATTTCAATGAAAACTTTAAAAGTATTGAAAGTAGTAAACAGTTTTATTTCATAAACATTGTGTTTAGTGTATATAATTTTTATAAACATGTTTAATTTGATAAAATAGAGGCATAGAATTATTTTTAGTGTATGTTTACATACCAACTTAATGTAAAGCTAATTGCTTTTAATTTTGACAGCTGTTTTTCCAGAAGGTAATTAGTACTCATTTCCTTTTTAGAGAATGGATTCTACGTCTGTCTTACCAACATTTTTAGATGTGGATTTGACAATATTACGTATTGAATGTCTTCCCAAGGATATCCTGGTGAAATTTCAAGGCAGAAATAATAGTGAATGTGAGTTTGACTACCACATATTGCAGAGGGAAATACAACATATTCCAAAAGTGAAAAATAATGTGGACATTGATGAATTTTGTTTGGTTGAAGAAAGAGTATCTGGAGAATGGCAAAGAGGAAGAGTTGTGGAAAAGAAAAATGAACTGTATACAGTGCTTCTTATAGATCGTGGAGAGGAACTAAGGGTTGATAATACGCAAGTTGCTTCAGCACGTGGCAATTTGTTTGAGCTACCACCACGGGTAGTATTTGGTATTTTTGCCAACATACTACCAATTGGGGAAAAATGGTCTCCTAAGGCTTTGAATTATTTTAAGTCATTAGTAGGAATACATGTGAAAGGTTATGTACAAGCTATTTTGCCTCTGCAAGTGATTCTTCTTGAAGTACCAAAAGTTATATCCCAGGCTCTTGAGTTACAATTAGGAAGATTTATTGATGGAGATTCATTTCATCTTATTGTGGAAATGTTAAAAGAATTCCCTCAACAAATACCAGATTTATTACAACATAAAAGACCTGAATTGTTATTAAGGAATAATGATACTTCACTTGATATTCAACATGTTCTGGATAATTTGCAGCCATCTTTGTCAGTAGGAAGTACTGAAAGTATAAAGGTATCATCTGCACTCAGCCCAAGTAAATTTTATTGTCAATTAATTAAATGGATTCCAGAGCTAGAAAACTTGACAGTATGTATGACTTTGCATTACGACATTATCAGTCAAGAAACTAGTCCCACATGTGATAATTTTGGACTACTTTGTGTTGCCAAGAGGATAAATGGACAGTGGCATAGAGGAATTCTTCAGCAACTCTTGCCCAATAATCAAGTAAAAATTTGGTTTATGGATTATGGAAGTAGTGAGGCTATACCCTCAATTCATGTAAAGAAACTTAAACAAGATTTTATTTTAGTACCATTATTTTCATTTCCATGTTCTCTTACACATTTACACAGCACAGATAAAGATGCAAGAAAGTATCAGCTGAGTGTATTTAAACAAGCTTTGTTAGGACAAACAGTATATGCACACATTGATGAGTTCAATAAGGATGAGCATTTGTATTATGTGACATTACAAAGTCAAGAGTCTACAATTAATTCCAAGTGTCTACTGAAGACTGTAGGCACACAAATACTTTGTCCAGTGTCTGATTCAAAACTCACTAATATCTCTAGTAGGACTGGTGCTACTGATGTGAACACCTTTGCAGTTGAGAGTTTTATTGGAAACATTGAATTGTCAATAGACTCGCTAAATAAAAATAACATTTTCAAAGTAGGATTTCCTATTAAAACTGTACAAATGGAGACAGAGGCTGCCTATGTAGCTTTTGTAGTTTATGTATTAAACCCATCAAATTTCTGGGTACGCACTAATGACCATCAGAATGAATTTCAAAATCTAATGACAAATATAAACAAATTTTATGATTTGTGTGAAAGTGATGAAATGATTCTAAGAAAACCTGAACCTGGATTATTTTGTTGTGCTAGATATAGCAAGGACAGACGATTTTACAGAGCTGTCATCACTGAAATTAATGGTCATAAGATTAATGTTTATTTTTTGGATTATGGAAATACTGATTCCATACCATTTTTTGACGTAAAAATTTTGCTTCCAGAATTTTGTGAATTGCCTGCCTTAGCCATGTGCTGTTCACTTGCACATGCATTTCCCATTGAAGATTTATGGGTGAAGGCTGCAATTGATTATTTTAAAAAAATAGTTTTGAACAAAGCAATTTTGCTTCAAGTTATAGCAAAAAGAGATGACAAGTACTTTGTAAATATTCAAAGTATTGAAGCCTCAGAAAATATTGATGTTGTCTCTCTTATGTTACAAGCTGGCTATGCAGAATATTGGGAAGTAGAACCAGAATGTCTTAAAAAATCTTTAAATGGATATTCGGTGTTAAATTTAAAATCTAAAAACAAAGTTAATATTAAAAATGTCATCTCTGCCCTTCTTGAAGGACCTAAATCTAAAAAGTACCATTCAAATAAGGAAGAGGAAAATAACTTGTTTTTGTCAAAGTACTCAGCTATTAATTTATTAGATTTAACAAATCCTTTTACCTCTGTGGGGACTGCTTCATCATGGTCTTATAAAGAATATATCTTTAAACCCGGAACAGTTCTTAAAGTTAAATGTTCTTATTATTATAGCCCACGTGACTTTTCATGCCAGCTCCAATGTAAGTTAGAAGACCTAAAATTGCTGATGGAACAAATTCAGAGTTATTATAGCATGAATTCTGATCCTTACCAGATTGGCCAGATTGCTTGTGTGGCTAAGTATTCCAAAGATGGGAAGTGGTATAGAGCTGCTGTTCTGACTCATGTATCAAAAAAAGAAGTTGACATAGTATTTGTTGACTATGGTTACCAGGAAAGAGTTTTAATTAAAGATCTTTGTGGTATTAACCCACATTTTCTTTCTTTAGAAGGTCAAGCCTTCAGATGTTGTCTTGACCATTTAGTTGAACCCACTAGTTGTAAGTTATTGAACTGGACAAGAGAAGCAGCTAGAGACTTTGGGAAATTTCTCTCTTCATCTGGAGGGCTATTGACTTGTATTATCCATGCCTTAGTTCTTATAGATCCTAACTGTTTATGTAATTTGGTGGATTTACAATCTTCATTTACCAGTGCAAAAGAATTTCTTATTAATTGTGGCTCTGCTCAGTATACTACATTATCTAAGCCACTTCCATCTTCAGTTAGTCTTTATAGTTACTATTATTCTTCATTTAATATAAACATTGGAAGTGAAGAGGAAGTATATATCTCTCACATATATAGCCCCCAAAAGTTTTATTGCCAGCTTGGTAGAAATAATAAAGACCTAGAGATGATAGAAAAAAAAATCACAGAGATTATTAATCTCAAAAGTTGCCCAAAATATGATTCTAAAAAAATGAGATTGTGCATATCTAAGTACGTGGAGGATGGTCTCTCATATAGAGGTTTGGCAATGCCAACAGGTTCATCATCTGACTTTCTGGTCTATTTTGTGGACTTTGGAAATAAGCAGTTAGTAGAAGAAAACATGTTGTGGGCCATTTCTGATCAGTATCCAGAGTTGCTGTTTACTCCTGTGCAAGCAATTAAGTGTTTTTTGTCAGATATTCGAGATGTAGATATTCCAGCAGAAATCAATAGCTGGTTTGAAGACAATTTTTTGGGAAAACCATTAAAGGCAGTAATATTGTCCAGGGAAGCAGATGGCCAGCTAGGTATGGAATTGTATGATGGAAATCAACATATAAATCAGAAAATTAAAATGTTACTTCATGCTTACAGAAACAAACATTGTGACCAAGCACACTGTTTAGAAGAGAACCATAAAATAAATGAGAGTAAGAGACTCACTGCTTCTTTGAAAGGCAAAATGGAAAATGACTATCACAATAATATGGTAAATAGAACCAGTCTGGTAACATATTCTGAAAGCAAAACAGACCAATTAATGCAACCCCAAAGTATATATACCAGTCTTTTGAAACCATCATTTTGTTATAAAATTGAACCTGTGTCAAAAAACAAAGTGAAGAAGTCTTTGAATGATGGCCTTAAAAGTGTAAAAATTGTCCCTCGATATGCACATATTCTCGATGAGACTGGTGTGGGCCAAAAATCAGTAAAAGTTGTATCACAATCTTTTATCAGAGAGTTAAATCAAGCAGCCTCACAAAGCCTTAATAGACCACAAATCAAAGAGCTTCCTCAACCCAAAATTTTCTTGAATACCAAAATTAAAGGGTATGTTTCTAATATTAGCAATCCAGCAAGTTTCCACATTCAGCTTGCTGAGAATGAAAATGTAATCATCAGACTTGCCGATGCCTTAAATGAAAGAAGAGCAAATACAGTGAAAGAGAGAAAATCAGCGAAACTTCTGGTTGGGGATCTTGTGGTCGCAGAATACTCTGGTGACAGTGCCATTTACAGGGCAGTAATTAAGAAAATTTTGCCAGAAAATTCTTTTGAAGTGGAATTTATCGACTATGGTAACACTGCAATCGTGAACACCTCGAAAATGTATGAACTTAACAGGGAATTTGTAACCATACCTCAGCTAGGAATCCATTCTTTTCTTAGTGGGGTAAAATGGAATGAGCCTGATGAAATATGGGACAGCAAAATGGTCGATTATTTTGCTTCGAGAGTAAGTAACAAAACAGTTTCTTGTGAATTTTTGAAAAAGCATGAGCAGAAATGGGAAGTAAATATAATTTGTGATGAAAAATATGTCATTAATGAACTCCTGAAATGGACAGCTTGTTCAAAACCAGAGAAGATAGCATTGCAAATACCTCAGATTGTCTCTCAAAAGGTTGGCCCTGGTGATAATACTGAAATAAAGAAAGGAAGATCAAATGAATGTGAAGGGTCTGTGATCCTTCACCAGTCCTACCAACTGGTTAAAATTCCATGTGAAGAGTTAAAACCTGGACAGCTTGAAAAAGCTGAAATACTCCATGTTTCACAAAATGGAAGATTTTATGTTAAGTTATCCAGAAACAAAAAAGTTTTATCAGATTTAACATTATTAATTGCCAAAGAAGAAAACAACTCTTCTCTTTTATCAGTGGAAAATATTGAAAAAGGTTTAGAATGCTTGGCAAAGTCCAAAAAAACTTTGAAGTGGTATCGATCAAAAGTAGAAAAAAAGTACAGTGATCAGCGAGTGCTCGTTTTTTTGGTAGATCGTGGTAGATATGAAATAGTGCCTTTACGTAATACCAAGGAGCTGAGTAATAATGAAATCAGAAATATTCCAAGACAAGCTGTGTCTTGTAAGTGGATTTGGCTTGAAAATTCTAGGAACATGTCATTTGAGTCCGTTGTGTGTTCATTCATGCAGTTGGAAATAAGCATCCTTTTTCTGAAGTATTTAGATTCTGTTTGGGAAGTAGACATTTTGGTAGATAACCTGTTACTTTTGGAATATTTAAATCTGAATACAGTTCTTGTTGAAGAAAACAAACGCAGATCTTATGGAATTGCTTTCAATGGTGAATCTAAGATTCCTGTGTCATCATGCTTAATCCGATCATTTACTTGGGCACAACTCCAAAGTGGTCAGCTTTATTCTGGTATTGCCACTGCTGTTGCTGATCCATCAGACTTCTGTGTCCAGTTGGAAGATTTCTTTGATACAATGAAGTATCTCTTTATGTTACTTTCAGATCTCCCAGAAACATTACAGACCTTGCCTCAAGAACTCATAATTCCTGGGTCTAGTTGTTTGTTCAAATATGAATTGGAAGATCAATGGAATAGAGTAGAAATTTGTGAAGTCTCTGATCAGTCTTTACTTCTCGTATTGATTGACTATGGATTTTCTTTTTATATACCTTATTCAGATATAATACATCTTAAAGTTGTTCCCGAGGAACTTTTGAATTTGCCAAGGCTAACTTATCCATGCATCTTACATGGTATCCTGCCCGCTGAAGGGAAATATTGGAGTGAGGAAGCTAAGAGCTTTTTTAAAGATTTCCTAAGTAAACCAGGTTTAGTTTTTCTGTTCAGAGAATATAATTCTGAAACAAAACTGAAAGTCGATGTCATTCATGAGAAAAACAATTTGGCAGATGTATTAGTTGCATCAGGTCTTGCAATGTATTCTAAAGATTCAGCTAATTTTGTTGAAATTACGGCCATGGGACCTGTTAGATCCCAGTGTAAATTACAGAGTAAGCCTGTTTGCCCATCATCAGATCAAAATTGTTACAAGAAAGAGAATATAAATTACACATGCACTGAGAAACAAAAGCCAAAAAAGCAGAAATTTATAAAGAGGAAAGATTTCTATAAGAACCTCTTAAAAAAAATCCGTCTCAGTAAAAGACTACATTCTGGAAATTTAACACTGAGAAAGAAAGTTGGTGGTGGACAGCAAAGTCCCCGAGGTGTCATTACATTTGATGCCTGTGCAGCGGCTTCATTTTGGGAACTGCCTGGTGATTTGAAGAATAACATCAATTGTGTTGAAAATATTTTTAAAAAACTACCCAGTGATGGAAGACAGGAACATAATAATACAATGGACTTGAGAATAACAGTAAAAGAGTTTCATGTCACTGAAAAAATTGTATCAGAAGAACACTTTAAAGGTAAGTAGCTATTTTAAAAAAATCAATACTTTTCTGCTGATTCTGTTTTTGATTCTTTAAACATTTTTCATGTATTAAAATTATCCACATGGGAAATAACTATATTACAAGAAAACTTACTAGAAAATCTGAATAAATGGAGAAACTGGTAGTGATACTTGAATTATAAAATGATTCTTCCATATCTTTACTTTATCGTCGGGTGGTAGAATGCAGTGAAAGTGAATTTAAAGTGTACATGCATGCAAACATGAATGACATTTTACAGGTCATTTCAAGGGTTTCATAAAACTCCTAAAGGGTCTATCAGTCTCAGGTTAATAAATGCTTTTAATTAGTGAGCTTCCTGGGCTCATCAGTTTTCTATTATGTATTGTTTCATGTCATATGCAGTATATCTTTAAGTTTTAAGTATGCTTCTGGGATATTTCTAAATCAGCTAGACTTAAAAGACAAATTTAGTCTAGCATATTTTTTATTACATTTTTTGGACATCAAATTCTAAAAATGTTAAAATTTTAATATCTCAATAGTGTATGATTTTGCTTGTGCACATAATTATTTTCTGTATGGATTAGTTACTAAGGAGTTTGTAGCTTATAAATAATGTTTTCTAATGAATGTTCTAGTATTATAAATAAAATTTATAGTATTCCATAGTCTGTATTCTACACATAAGTAACCAAACAGGTTACACTCTTTGAAGTGTCTTGTTTTTACTGATATAATGTTAGCTGGTGTATTATTTGAATTCTTATTTGAATATATTATGGTGAATTGATAAATGCTTTAAAATTGGCCCCCTTTTTCTTATAATTTTTTCCTCTTTCTTTATGGTAGTAGTGGTTATAACAGTGACAGAAACAGCTACTATATTTTGAATGCTTAACTAAGTTACAGGCACTGTGTTAATAGCTTTATATGTATTACCTTCTTAATGTTTATTACCACAACTCTATGAGGTAGGCTGTTATTAAGGTTTAAGTGAGCCTAATAAGTAGTACCCTGTTTCTTTGTCCGAATTCTAAACCACTTTTGAAGAAGGAGAAAGGCAGTTGGAAAGTAATTTGTCACACTTATGCAAAATAAATCCAAAAACAATATTGACGAATGTAGCTCATATTCCAGCAAAATTGGCTTACCAGTACCAAATTAAGGAATACTTATATTTACACTTATCCACATAAGGCAGAGAAAAGAGAACCTTCATATGGGAGTCTATCCATGTAAAACATACGGCCAGAGGCAGTTCTCCCCAAAAAGAACGGGGAAGAGGCTAATCTAACGTAGGCCTTTCTCCTCCCAAGTGACGGATTTGATTACTCCCCTCCTGGAAGCACGACAGAGGGGTAGAAAGACAGTAGGAGCAGTTTGCAAGGAGAGTTCCCCACTCATAATTACTTCTATTGGAAGGAAACATCAGGAATGGGGAAGGAGAAATCTCTCCCAAGGTCACCATTTTATTTATGAATCTCAGGGAAAACTAAATATCTTCACTATGAATTTAAAGCTGGTAAAGAAGGAATTGAGTTATTAAACTCATATCTCTGACTGCTTTTGTTATTTTATACTCCCCTTTGAAAACCTTTGGCCATCAAACTATGCATTTTGGCTCTTGTGTAATATCTTCTGTTGTTTCTTTACCTGTGTGTGTGTCTACCTACTTTGTTTTTTTATATCAAACTCTTTAAGAACCCACCTTGGGCCCCTACTTTTATCTCCTGGCAGTGGTAGCATGTAATGAATTACTAAGTGAGTTAAAGTGAAGTAGCTATTGTACAAGCTGTTAGAAAACCAAACAAATTATACTTAAAAATTAAAAATTTTGAAGTCCTGTTTAAGGAAGAAATCATAACTTTGTGGCAAATACAAGAAACATTATTTCATGGATTAAGAATACGTATATTTGCTATAATCATAGCTTTAAAACAAAACAAGAAAACAATAGAAAAAACACTTTTTTGCCTTTACTGTCCAAACTCATACCACCTGTTTCTCTTCTGTTATTGCCTGTAGGTATTCTTAGTCTAGGGTAAAGTGATTTCATAGTTCCTCTTGGTTGAAGACATCAGTATTTTAAACTCTTGTCTGTTAAAGTATGGGGCTTAAATGCAGTGCTTCTCAACCTTGCATTTGCATTAGAATTAACAAAGGAAGCTTTAAAAAACTGGTATCTGGGTCCCTCTCTCTTTTTTTTCTTGGTCTCTTACAGACATTTTTTTTAATTGGTTAGGGAATGTGACCTCATCTTTGGGATTTTTAAGATTTCTAGATGATACTAATGTGCTGCTAAGGTCGAGGGGAATTTCCTGGCTTATTTTGTGAGAGAAAATGATTTTGGACTTTGTCTGAAAACTCTTTAGAATCTATTCCTTCCATATTTGGAGTCCAGACTATGCTTGTAATGAGTCACAGTAATTGAGCTCATCTTAAATCAGAGGAAATATAATGGTAAAAATATCATGTTAGAAAGGCTCCATGTCAGGGGTGTCCACCCTCCAGCCTACAGGCTGTGTGCAGGTTATTTATTTATTTATTTTTTGTGGTGTGGGATACCCAATAAGTATGCCCAGACCTTTTCTTTCATTTATCAACTGTCATTGGTGTTTGTGTATTTAATGTGCAGCCCAAGGCAACTCTCCTTCTTCCAACATGTGGCAGAAAAGGAAAAAAGGTTGGACACTCCTGCATAATACGTTTATTTTATCTTGCCCTCAGGTATACTAATTATAGAAGTTGCTGCCCTTTACATTTAGAAAATTGACTACTCACACATACTAGTATTTAAATATTCAAAGTAATTGTTTTTGTTTGCAGACTATTTTCTGCAGAACAAAAATTGCTAGTCTTTTTTCAGGATGTTCTTTCATTTTTTCTCTGTGTGCTTGTTTTTGCCTGGAAGTCCTTGTATAGATCATTATGAGAACTAGAGACTAACAGCTGTTTTTTTTTTTTTTTTTAAGTACAAAAGTATTTGATCACTCTTTGGTAATGAAGCAATCCTTGATAGTAATATGTGCCTACTCTCCTACAGCTGTTTATTTAAACAGAAGACATCTTTGGAAGAAATCTGGAATGGCAACTCAAATTTAGAAACGAGTTTTTTTTGACATTTTAAGTATGATGTAATATCTAGACATCCAGAGGGACCCGGCTGACATGTGAAACGCCAGTCTGAATTCTGAGACACCTAATATACAAAACAAATTTATGCATCACTTGCCCTGGGTGGTAATTAAAACTACGGGCATCGAGGCCAGACTCTGAGTTTGAAATACTTTATCTCTTATTTATTATAAAACTATGGAGAACGTTTTTATCACTTCTGTGCCTCAGTTTCTTCATGTGTAAAATGGAGATCACAATACTAACTGCCTTATTGGCTTGTTGTGAATAAGATAAGACATGTAAAGCATTTTCAGTAGTGCCTGGTATATCATATTATAAATGCTTACTGTTAGAAATGTTAGTAATCCTAAAAAAGCTGTATTTGCTTTGAAAGTAGTTTGATAAGGTAGTTAAAAGAATTTCTGATGCTGCTATGCAAGAAATTGAAATATTTAGAGTGAGATACACACGTTTAGTGTAATGTTCACGTTCATGACTAAACTTCTGTTCTGAAGATAGGATTTGAGTAAGAGATGATTATAGGTCTGAAGAACAGAATGGCTTATGTATATTTTTTCCATTGTGAATATATATTGCTGCATTAAGATGTTTTTAGTTGACATATAATTATACATATAGTATGTGTCATAGTATATGTTATAATTATGTATGTGTGTCCTATTTTGTTCCTCCTTGTGAATTTTAGGAATTAATTGAAAAAGAAATAGTAGAAATTTAAAAAGTAAGTCTCAAATAACTCTAGAGAGACTCATGCTTTAGAAAGTATATTAGAGCATATTCATTTTTTGATTTTTGTTTTTCAGTAGAGGGAGATGAAAGGTCAGATTGCTTATATATCAGTTTGACAGCAAATGATACATAAGATATTCAGTAATTACTACCTTGATTTAGATGCCGCATCTAGAATAAAATGGTAAGCATAGGACAACTTCCAATATTAAAGCATGTTAAACTAATCTGGATTGTTTGAATTATTTCCCCAGGAGACAGTATTAGAATGCTGCAGAAATTTTCTATGTTATAGAATGTAATCCTTTGTTTTCAAAAGGATTACTTATGAAATGTGGCTTGTCAACCTGGAGTATCTTGAAAATATTTTGATGAAGTCTTCTTTGTGATTTCAGAAGCAATAATGATCATTTTATCATTATCTTCTGACATTTTTCAGGTGTCTTTCTTGAGGAGAACCTTTGTTTCAGTCGCTACTTTGTAGAGTTATAATTGTAACTGTTAGTATGTGTGGAATTTATTCAATACAACCATATACCTGGAAAACAATAGGTGCATGTAGGAATGACATTTAGTAAAAGGATATAGACAAGAGGTCAGACTTAACGCCCTCTTTCTCTGTGTTTGGCTCATAACATGATATTTTTCTGGCTTTCATTTTATTTTTCAGCTACTATCTGGGGAAGGGAAAAATTCATATTTTGTCATTGTATTTACCATTGACATTTATTTTCTAAGTAAACATTAATTGAGCAAGTTCACAGTATTGTTTTTGTGCAAAGATAGAACCACAAACTCATATAAATGCACTCATTAGTGTAACCCAGATAATTCTGAATTTAAAGGATATTTGGGAAAACTTAGAAAATTCAATTGTATCAATATCTGTATGTCTATATTATCTTTTTTGATTGGAAAATAATTTCCAGAAATACTGTTGTTTATAAATATATGTGAGTTTGAATTTAGTATCCCCAAAGTTAAAGTTTACTCAGTACTTGGAAACTTCATGTATCTTTTTTATGAACAAGTTAATCTCTAGTTTGTGGTTATTTTAGAACAGAGAACTTAACATTTTCTCTTTGTAATCTAAACTCTTTGAATACTTTTGTGTCATTCCCTTTTCCTCAAGCCCTGCAAGATCTTGAAGATTAATTTCTATAATTATGAAGAGAGTTTCCCTTGGAAAATAATTTATTTTACATAATTTCTATGGTTGTTGTTGTATCTAATACTGGAGTGCTCTCGTTGTCTTGTTACCATAAAATATTACAGAATTAACAATTGTAGTTTATTAAGACAGGAATGAACTTGAATACCAATGTAAAATTATGCTGTGATAACTTTTGGGGTGGGTTACCAACGCTAGACCTAATTTGCCTTTAAAAGTTTTGCAGAATTCTTCTAACTTTATTCATGTCTTGAAGTATAATATTCTGGGGGAAAAGATTAAAAAATTCAAATTAGAACATTTATTTGTAGCATTGAAATTATTAAATACTATAAAAAATGATGTTTTTTACAAGTCTGTATTTTAGTTAATTCCTGATTTTTTTTTTGTTTGAATAGAACTCCAATAAAGAAAGTAAATGAAGATATGACTAAAATTAGATTGCTGTGAAATAGTGTTTAGTTTAAAACTCTTCTTTTAACATTTTTATTTTGAAGTTTTTTTTTTTTTTACCCTACATTAACTGTCTTATTACACCATAAAATTACAGCATGGAAAATGTGTAGTAATACACATTTGGAGTACTTTCAAATAAAAACAAAAAGTAGCAGATTTATCTTAGATTTATATTTTCTTAGGCAAAGTTTTGTATTTTGTTTTGTTTTTTTTTTTTTTTTTTTGAGACAGAGCCTCAAGCTGTCACCTGGATAGAGTGCTGTGGCATCACAGCTCACAGCAACCTCCAACTCCTGGGCTCAAGCGAGTCTCTTGCCTCCGCCTCCCAAGTAGCTGGGACGACAGGCGCC
>CAUYRH010065920.1:0-93125 GCA_963574655.1 Perodicticus potto | reverse complement strand
CTTGCCGGGGTATAGAATTCTGGGCTGGAAACTGTTCTGTTTAAGTAGGTTAAAGATAGATAACCATTGTCTTCTGGCTTGAAAAGTTTCATTAGAGAAGTCTGTGGGTCACCCTGATAGGTTTGCCCCTGTAGGTCAGTTGGCACTTACTCCTGGCAGCTTGCAAGATCTTTTCTTTTGTCTTGTCTTTAGATAAATTCATCACAATGTGCCTTGAAGAAGTTCTATCTGAGTTGAGGCAACCAGGGGACCGATATCCCTCTGAAAGGAGTATGTGAGAATTTTTGGTGATATTTGGGAAATTTTCATTTACAATATTCTCTAGAATGGCTTCCATTCCTCTGTGGCATCCGCTTCAGGGGCTATATATAACTCATATGTTTGAACACTTCATAAAGTCCCATAACTTTAAAGTCCCATAACTTCTGTCAGTGAACGTTCTGCTTTCTCTCTCTTCTTTTTGGCCTCTTTAACTATCCAAGTTGTCTCAAGAGCCTTATCCTCTACCTCTGAGATTCTTTCTTCCGCATGATGTAATCTGTTGTTGATACTTTTTATTGCATCCTTAAGTTCCCTAATTGACTGCTTCAGTTCCTCCAGCTCTCCTATATCCTTTTTATATTCTTGGTATCATTCATCTCTTATTTGATTCTGTTTTTGAATTTTCTTTTGGTTATTATCCACTTTCTCAGCAATTTCTTTCATTGCTTTTTGATTGTTTTCCACTTTCTCAGCAATTTCCTTTATTGTTTTCATTATCTGAACTTTAAATTCCCCTTCTGTCATTTCCAACATTTCTATATAGGAGGGATCTTCCGCGGTAGCTGTCTCACGATCCCTAGAAGGGGTTACTCTGGCCTGGGATAAATGCAGGTGTTTTAATATCACCATGAATGGGTTAAGTTTAGGGCCTCCCCCCAAAAGTTTTTCCCCGCAAAACTCTAAAAGTATATGCTTAATTTTTCCCACCTCATGATTAGTGGGTCAGAGGTTTTTCTCTGCCACTGGAATATAAGCCACGCATGGGATGTGTCCTTAACGTAAGTGATTTAGCCCAGGGGACACTGGAGAGGAAGTTTTATTCAAATTCTGTCCCCATCTCCTCTATTCAGGAATTCACGGTGCTTTCTAGTAGTCTAGTGGGCCTGGGTTCCCCCCACGCTCTGCCCAGTCATGGGTGTGGAGACTCTTCTTCGTCCTCGAGCCCATCTTTACTTTTGGAGAGGGGCCCCAGTCTTCCCAGTGGTGAGATTCTTCATAGGCTTGGATTCTGGAGTGTGTTTCTTACCTCGCGATGGCAGTCTAGAGTTTGGACCCCAGTCCAGCTGGTTGTCAGCTTGCGTTGTGGCTGTAGTCTAAATTGAAAGCAGCTGCCTATAATCTGCTTGACAACATCACATTGTTGACAAATTATTGGGCACTCTTTTCCCTTGTTCTTTTCAGATTAAATTATTACTTTCACACAGACCTTTTCCAATTCTGTGGCCAGTTTTACTGTCTTTAAATGTGATTTAAACTATAGCAGGCAGACCCAAGAGGAAATGGCTTCTATAAAAGGGAATTTTAAAATGTGCCTTTGAAGTCTAATTACTGCTTAACTTAAAAAAAAAAATCTCCTTTATTAATTGCAGATGGGAAGTCTGCAATTGTGTAGCATTGTAGAGCTCACGCTGGTCCTGAATAGCACTGGATTTGATCTGTGGGTGCTTAAAGCAGGCCCCCTGTCTTCAGTTTTGACCAGTGATTAAGTGGAAACAATTTGATAGTAAAGATAATTTCCCCTCTCCCGTCCTCATAACTTCTCTTTTCCTGCCCTCATTTTTCAGTGCTATATTTATTCTATTGCTCTGGTTAGAGAAATCCCCCAGAAGGATCAAATAATGGCCATAAGTGAAGAAAGTAATGTGGTCCTGCCCCTGGTTGGGGTCTGGGAAGTGGAAAAGGTCTAATCCTTTAATTATGATTATTAGATTCTTTACCCATTAAGATTACATTAGCTGTTTTTTATTTTATTGTGTTATTTATATATTTTTTCGAGACAGAATCTCTCTCTGTGCCCTGTGCCCAGTAGGGTGTTATGGCGTCCTACTTCACAGCAACCTTAAACTCTTGGGCTCAAGTGACCCCTTTTCCTGAGCCTCCTGAGTACCTGGGACTACAGGTGCCCACCACAATGCTTGGCTGGTTTTTTCTATTAGTGGAGATGAGGTCTTGATTTTTGCTCAGGCTATCCACCTGCCTCTGCCTTCTGGAATGCTAGGATTAGAGGTGTGAGCCAAGATGACATTAACTCTTAAAACATAAGAAACATTTGAAGGGCATACTTACAACTTTGACTCAATCTGTTCAAAAACAAAGTATGTAAACAAAACATGTGTGTCCCCCTAATATTCTGAAATTAAAAAAAAGACAACCTAGGAAACATTTGACCTGTGAAATTCAGTATCAAGTATAATTATAACACCCTGATCCCTAGGAATAAATGTTATTAAATACTACTCTTTACTACACATGGTGAAATTCTGTAGCTGTCATTCCTCAAGTGTTTATTAAATATTTACCTGCTAGTTGCTAGGGGTATATATTTTAGTTACTTCTAATCCAAATATATTTTAAAGCTTAATCCTAATGTTGAAAGTGGCTTTCTTGATTAGCTGTGAATATTAGATAGCTAAACTCTTTCTAGATGTTTCTTAAAGGTAAACCATGTTTTTGTAAGTTATTGCATTTTGAACACAACTGCAAGTCTAAATATTGAGAGCCTATAACGTCCTGGGGTTATGGATGCACACACATACATATCACAGTTACTAATTTAAATCATTACATTTATCTTTGTAGGTTGAATGTACGGGAACTGTAGGAAAAATTTCAGATTAACCGTCTAATAAGTTTTTCTAGCTAAATTTGAAGATTGTGAGACTGGGCATAAATTTACCCTGATTCAGTAGTCCCTCAGAGCCATTTGGGAACAATTACTACTGCTTGAGCCCTTCTCCTTAAATGAATACATTGATAAATATAATACAGTTGAATCTTTTTTGTGTGCATGTTTGGGAAAAAGAGTATTGAACTCCTGTTTCCAAGTAGCGGTAGGACTTCCTAGACCCCACTGCTTACTTACCAGTTCATGAGTGCTGTGGAGAAATGAATGTTGCTCAAGTTTACCCAATAAAAACAGTGGATCAGATAAGCAGCAAACCGTATGTTACTCCCCCAGGGGGCGGCTCAGGTTGGAGCAGAGTCAGCAGTACTTGCTGTGAACCCATGGCTGCTCCAGAAAACTTGCTCTCAGTCTGTTCAGTTAGAGTTTGTGAGCAAGCCAGTGAGATACTATCTTCACTGCAGTGTTTGAATTCTTTTGTTAAAGTTTAGCCTAACATCTGAGTACCTCTATGTGCTGATGATTTTTGTAGGCTCTGGGTATGTAAAGATATTCTAAGATCACCTAGGTTCGGGAAGTTTATACTTGAGAGGGTTTATGGAAATGTAGGTCTTCCTGCCCTGGTGGTATGGGGTTCAGGTCAAAATGCTGTGGTCTGGATAACTTCCTGCCATTTTAAGGGAGAATAAAAAATAATAGAAGAACTGATGTCACCTTTACCTTTGCTGATGTTAGACCACACTGTAAACGGGTGTGAGCAAAGGACGTGTACAGTCATCTTCTGTAATCCAGCATCCAGGGGATTGATAGATTCCACTTAAAGGTAGTTGCCAGTTGCTTGAGAGTTACTGTTAGAAATGGGCCTAATTCTATACCCCATTCCATTTCATACCATCAACTCTATATTGACTATATTGACTCTATATTGATATTCATATTGAAACACACTAATCAAAAGCAGGTGAAGATAAATGAAGACAAACTTCACTCACTGTAACAGTTTTACTGTATTATGAAATAGCTTTGTAAATGTGTGTACAGTTTGAGTTAAATGACAGTCAATACACTTTTCCACTTCAGAACCGTATTTTTTTTAACTTCAGGTAACTCACGTTAAGACTTAAAATTGTCGCAGAGAACAAATGGGCACTGCGGGAGTGAAGGCATGGCACACCCAGCGTAAGGTCTGTTTATTTTTTTTTGACCAGGTGGTGAGCCGGTGGCTTGAGAGGGCCATTTGCTTCAGTTCCAGATAACAGGCAAAGGGAATTTACTGTAGTTGGATTGCTGTGTTTGGCTCAGAAATGAGGCCTGCCTGCCTGTTATATAAAGAGAGAATAAAGCAAAAGCATTGAAAGTCTGCTAGCCTTGCCTGCTTTTCTCTTATTTTCCAAGACACTATGGTCATGAACATCATCATTTAAGACTTAGAATATAACCTCAGGAGCCTGTGGTTTTAAAGAAACCATATTTCTTAAAAATATGGTAATCAGGGCATCTGTTTTCTCTGAGGTGGTCTTTAGATAAAACAGTGAGAACCGTTGACCTGCTCTGATCAAACTGTTGAAGGTTCATGGTTCGGTATGCTGTGTTTCTGAATTCGTAGTATCTGAGGAAAGATTAGGTCTATGAAATGGTCCAGGTAAGATAGGATGAAAAAAGTGTGCCCATCATTTTGAGAAAACAAGGTTAAACTTATTAAGAATTAGAAAAAGTGAAAGAGCCTTACAGATGGTCTTCTCCCACCCAGCTTCTAGAATGTTTTTCCTCAGAATGTGGAGCATGTTTTTGCTATGATTTGCTGTCCCTTTTCACTTAACAATTGCATTGCAGTTTGTGAATGCTCGCTGCGGACTTCTCCGGCTCACCAGGCCCTATTTGTTACCCTCTCACAAACATGAGTTTTTCACGTGAGAACACTATCACCTTAAGATGTTGTTACGATTACCTTCACATCTCAAAACCAGCATGTAGCAGTAGCAACTGAAACTTGGGTCCTGGATTCTTACTCCAGTGTCCTTTCGGTCTTTCATTTGGTCTGGATTACAATGTGTTGCAGAAGGTTGCAGCAAAGTGGCAGATTAGCCGTCGTTGCTGATGTGTCTCTGCAACATGGCTGGAGCTCTGCAGGTATTTTCTGAGTGGATATTATGGACCTGGTACATATGTCAGCCCAGGCGTTGGCAGACTGTGGCCATTTCTGCCTTTGCTTGTATGGCCCATGAGCTGAGAATCCTTTTCACATTTTTAAATAAGTAAAGAAAAATAAAATAAAAAGAATAATACCAAGTCATGAAAAATTCAGCTTAGTGTATATAAAGTTTTATTGACGCATAGCCACATTTATTCATTTGCCCATGGTAGCTTTCATGCTTTGATGTCAGAATCGAGTAGGTGACAGAAACCGTACGGCCACCAAAGCCTAAATTATTTATCAGCTGGACTTTTGCAGAAGATGCTTGCTGACCACCATGTAGCCTGTGACTGTGATCTCCGACGTTGAATACAGACTCTTCCAGACCCCATCTCTGGTCTCTTCCTGTGATCTTCCTCGTGATTCTAAAATTGCCAGTGGCAGATTCTCTTCAGTCAGTAGGCTTGTTTTTTCCCTCTTACTAATGACAAACTTATTTTGATATCTCCGTGAACAGTATGACCATCACACATCAGCTGCCTAAATGTGAACTCGTAAGATATAAATACCCATCACAGAACCACGGAGCAGGCACTTGCTCATGTCCTTCGGGTATCTTTTTGAGGCTCACCTGTGCAGGTTCATGTTGTTCTAGAGGTAAGCTATCCAGAATCACCCAGGCAGTCCCTTTTTAATTCTCCGTGGTTAGCTGTTTTCCTTGTTTCCAGGGGTGGCCTTCCGGCCATTACTACATGAGGTTTTTCATTCCACGCCTTCTCCGTGTATTTATTGCCTCCTAATTAACAAAGAGGCTTAAACCCACCTACATCTGCCTTCTGCACATTCTCACCGTCTTTACTTCTTGTTTCAGAGGAGGAAAGAGCCCTTCCTTTCTAAGGCTGCTTCCTCCAGCTCATCTCTGCCCCATTCCTCTCGTTTTCAGGCTCTTTCTCCAATGCTTTTCTTTTTCTATGTAGACTCCTCAACTGCTTATATTTTTCCTGGGCTTCTTGAGTCTCATACTCCTCAAGCTACAACCGTTTCTCTCCTTCCTTTCATAGGCAAATCTCTTCAAAGATTTCTTCCTCCTCTTACATCTGCTTGACCTGTTAACACCGATCCGTCCTCATCCAGTGAGCTCACTAGTGAACCGGTTGTCCTAGCCAGTAGCCTTTTCGAGTCCCCACCCTGCAGGGCCTGTCTGCAAGGCACTGTGGCACCGTCAGTTAAAGCTCCTGTGCACAAACTCTTCTGTATTAGTCTTTTTTTTTCTTCTGGGGTTCCACAATCCTTGGGCCCCCTGAATTCTTTGAGTGGCCTTTCTCAGTCTCCTCCACTTTTCTCCTTCTGTCTACTCCGGACTGTCCTTTCCTTGAGTCCTTTCTCTTTCCCTTCTTTCCGTTGCCCTGTGGAGCTCTCATTCATAACACCTGTCTCCTTGATGTGCCCTGAACCTGTCTCTCTAACTTTCTTTCCAGAACTCCGTCTCCACATGGGACACCCGCACATAGGCACGTCCAACAACCGTCTTGAATTCCGTTCTTTCTTTTCTCTTTTGTCTGAGCACGCTTATCTCACATCCTGAGTGAACAGCGTCACTGTTTTGGGGTGGCATCACCTTTGGTTTCCTTCATGTCTCCACTCCCTGTGTTTCCTGGGTCACCAGATAGCTCCACCTTAGCTCAGATGTGGCTTAGTAACCCCGCACTCACTAAAGGTTCACGTTTTAACCATATCTGCCCTAAAAGGCTCCTGACTTGTGTCCTAGTCATCAGTCTCTTTGCCCATTTAGTTCATCATCAACACAGCTACTTAGGCAACCATAAAATACACTTCTAAGGTCTTATCTTTTCAAAGTCAGAACACTAACTATATATTAAAGTATATACAGTTTATAAGACAGTGCAAAAAACAAACTCACCAGTCTCTCCAGCCCTAACTCTTCTTTTTCCCACCGTCTGCTTTAGACCAAATGTTTGTCATCCCTGAACATACACAGCTCTTTCACGCTCGTGTCTTCACATGCGTCCCTTCTGTCTAGAATAGCATTGTACCCTCTGATAACATAGCCTGGGGCCACACTGAACTCAATGTCTTCCCGCGTGTTTGGCCTCCCCCAGAGTTCATCGTTGTCTGTACCTTTGCCGTGAGTGTACTTCTTCACGGTACTTTTACTGCGCTTCCCAGCCCTCATTATTTCCCATCTAACTGCTTGTCTCCTGCAGTAGCTTTTCTGTCCTTAGAACCTGGAGTGGGAAGAAGACGAGGGCAATCACTGTGTTGATCTCCATTCCCCCTGGCATCTGTCACGCCGTCCCACAGCAGGGGAGGACCCCTCGAATAGATAGATGCTTGTGAAAAGCAAGTGAGAGGGTAGGAGCCGCGCAGACTTCCTAGCGTGACTGTGGAGCCAGAGACGTGCTGCGGGCTGGTGTAGAAGATATTTAGGTGACCACTGGAGTCCTTGAACGTTTTTTGGTATCTTTTGGTAAATGCTAAATGAAGGAATTACTCTAGACGTCTAATGCTGGTTGTCTGAATCATTTTAGAGCACTCCTTTTTTTTTTTTAATTTTAGCTGAATGGTTCGCAGGACTTTGTTTATGAAGAATTAAAGGACAATGGGCGAGCTCCACAAGGCAGAACCTGGATTAGGGGGTGATGAGAGAGAATATGAATTTGGTTAGCTGAGAAGAGAGCCATGAGCAAAGAGGTAGAAGAACGTGACTTAGTTAGAAATAAGTCTGGGTGAATTTTAGTAAGACATCTAAAATGTGATGTTAAGGGGTTTTTATCAGAATTACTAAAAACTACAGAGAAAATTTAGAGGGCAACTTTAGACATCTTTTTCCCCCACCTCCCACTGCCAGGATCCTTACACCCTGTGTAGCAGTGGTTTTAGGTTATCTGCTCTGAGTTGACAGACTAAGGGAATGTGGCAAATTAGAGCGAGTCATGTGTCTGTAAGCTGCAGGTTTGCTTATTCGTAGAGGAGAAAGGAGAAAAAGGACTGGCAAAGAAAAGATAGGGGCTTGCATCCTAGGAGAACTTCCTCCCTGATGACAAATGTGGCCCTCCTGTGAGAAGCAGACAGGAAGAGGAAAGGCAGGGCCCTGCAGGGCTTCCTCGCCCAGCTCAGATGCTGCCTGATTGACAGAGTGTTTGCAATTCTGCTAAGCACAATGGCAATTGTTTTGTAACGATGTCTTTGATTTTAAAACATGGTAGCATTTCAGATTTCAGGGAAGCTTTGTTACCTTCTTGCACGGTTTACTGTCAACGAGTGTGTTTGGCATAATCCTTCGTTTTAACTGTGCCACCGAGCACTGTGGGAGCCAGCTCACCTGAGACCGTGACTCCTGTGTTACTGATTCCAATGCTTCGGTTACCCAGGTCACACAGACTAGTCCGTAACATAAAATCATTTAGCTGCAACCCAGAGGATTGATACACACGCAGTTCAACCTAGCAGTTGTTAGAAAATATAAACGACGTGTTCTACGGGTGTGTTTCTTCACTGAACCTCTAGCAGGTTTAAAATGTCAAATTAGACTAACCCTTGTTTTCAAAGACACACTAAATTATAGTTATTTTAAGTTTAAAAAATTGGACAAGGTAGTATCCAATTTAGATGTCAAGGTGGGAACAAGAGGATGGCTTAGAATAATAAGGAAATATTAGCCACACTATTGCTAAAACTTTGACCACATACAGCATTGTCTGCGGACTTTGTGTCAAATGTTTTATTAGGTACTGACCTGTTTCTATAGTGAGAAGAAAGTGAAAGTGGTTGTTTCCAGAATACATTCTAGTGTTGCTGTATTTTTGAACTATTTTACTTTAAGGCCATACTAACCTTATGAGAATTATCAATAAGCTTTCAATTAGATCATTTTCAATGTAAATTCTCTTATTACTTAAATTTGATTTTTTTCTTATGTGTGGAGACATGTATATTTAATAAATATTCGAGTATTTACTGTATTTACTGTGAGTCTAGGCAAAGATGATTAAGGAAAGGTAGGAATGCCATTGTTTCTGAGAACTCTTTGTTGTCAACAGAATAATTTTCAGTGTGGAAAATTTTGGTCCTTTTAAAAATCTATCCCGTCACCTGTCTTCTTGTGATTTTCTTCATATTATCATCACTGGAGCATTTATTAAATTTGGGTTCCCCCACTACGGTCATCCTCTGCTTAATGGTGAAAATAGCTGTAGAGATATGTTGTTGTTTATTTTTTAAGTCAGGCGACTTTTACGATGTACCAAAAATAATATATCATGAAGGTTTTTTGTTTGTTTATTTTTGAGATAGTTTCACTTTGTCACCGTCTGTAGAGTGCCATGGCATCACATCTCCTAGTAACCTCAAACTCTTGGGCTCAAGTGATTCTCTTGCCTCAGTCTAAGTAGCTGGGACTGCAGGCACCTGCCATAACGCCTGGCTATTTTTTTTTTCTTTTTAAATTTTTGTAGAGATGAAGTCTTCCTCTTGCTTAGGCTTAGATTGATCTGGAACTCCTTGGCCTCCCAGAGTGCTAGGATTATGGGTGTGAGCCACTGTGCCAAGCTCTTGACTTTTTTTTTTTTTCCGCAGAAAAATGATCCATCAGTCTATAGTACTTTATTACGTTTATTTTAGTTGAAATGCTTATGAAACAAGGGAGGTAAAATGGGAAGTTTAGCCAAGGAGTATGTTGTTCAGGTAGTTTCAGAAACATTCAGAGGCGGGCCTGAGATAACTGTCAGTCCACAGGCAGTGGTGACATGATGTGAAGTACCTCTGAGATCTTGTATTCGGCGAAAAGCCGCAGCGGTGCTTTTATGGACGAGTGTGACACGTAAAACAACACAACTGACACTCGTTGGTAGGCATGTCCGGAATGGGCTTGCTGGGGGGGTTGGTGGCTGGAAGTTTGCTGAGGAACAGCTTGCAATGATCTGGTGAGAGGTGGCAGATGTCTTGTTAAGGAAGTTGTAGCGGAGCTGCAGAGACCACACCCAGAGAGGTGATCCAGGAGGAAGTTTAACGTACAGCACTGGGGAGGAAAACCCTGCCTCGGAGGCTGATTTAATCAATCAGTGCACTGTCACGTTTGGAGCCAAGTCCCTGCCATTCTAGGGGTTGGCGTGAAATGAAAAATGCACAGTCCCTGCTCCCTGCAAGCGGGAGAGGCCCTTCTCCTACAGATGGGACTTTGGAGGAGGAGTGTCGGGGAATTTGACTGTTGCTCAGAAGTTTACTACTCATTTTCTTCATCAACAAAGTTGTCCGTCTTTCTTAGAGTCATTTTGGCCATCATTGAGCCTCTCAAATAATTCAACATCTTTATATGTAGTATGAGAAAAAAATCTGTTGAGATAATTGAAAAAGATAAAATTGCCTTTTTTTTTGTAGAGACAGAGTCTCACTTTATCACCCTTGGTAGAGTGCCGTGGCGTCACACAGCTCACAGCAACCTCCAACTCCTGGGCTTAGGCGATTCTCTTGCTTCAGCCTCCCGTGAAGCTGGGACTCCAGGTGCCGCCACAGCTCCCGGCTATTTTTTTTGCTGCAGTTCGGCCGTGGCTGGATTTGAACCTGCCACCCTCAGTACATGGGGCCAGTGCCTTATTGACTGAGCCACGGGCGCCACCCAAAATTGCCTTTTAAAAACTCCATTTGTTATATTCTTTATAAAAATTCTTCCTCTTACAGCTCTTCAGCTGCACGGTGAAGAATCACTCGGATGGGCCAGCCTCTGCCCCTGTCCACTCTCCTGCTCCATGCCACCTTGGCACCGAGGGAGTGTTTGTTATTGTTGTGTCAGCTTGCCTCTACGATAACTCTCCCTCCTCTTAAAACCGCCAGTGCCAGAGAACAATGTTGAGCATTCTTTCTTGCAATAGATGAGAATTGTGTTCTTAGCTGGGATCTTGCTGTCATAGCCACAGTAACTGTGTCATTGTGCGGGGAGGCTGGGTCACAGCAGTTATTGTGCGGACTAATGAATGCTGTTTACTTGTAATGTGTTGTCGCCTGCATCTGTGGGTGAGAACACGCAGTCACTGTCATTTGCCTGGTGAACGATCAAACTGGTGTAAAATAACATCATCTGTTAAGCAAGTTAGCAGTCACAAAGAACTATTGACCTTTTTTTTTTTTTTTTGTAAATACAGAATTTTTAATGAGAAACTTTGAATACTAGAGATTGAAGATGGGGGACAGTACCTAGTGCCAGGGTACACTGCATTCTTAATATCTGTTTTATAATGTATTTTGGGATCAAGTTTACCTGCCTAGAAGTGAACGAGCCAGGGGTGCCTATCTGGGCTTTGGCTCAGATTGGGAAGAGCTTCTTAACTACAGTAAATTAGAACTTTGGATAAGTGACCGAGGTGTGTGGTGTCAACTGGAAACTGGGCTTTGTGGCAGCGTCCCTTGCATGAGACATGGATTCTGAAAGCAGAGAATTCTGTGAATGAAGTTTCTTTGTCCAGTTCTTATGCCTACATAAGGAAAAGATATTTTTTCATGTCACGTAATGAATGTGATGGCACTTAAGAATTCTTACTGAAGCAAAAGGCAACATTTTTTCTTTTAAATAACCTTGATTATATTTTTCAAGGATCTCAAGAATCCCAGTTTTGGAACTGATTACTTTCTTGACCAGCCACATCTCACAGTTTCTTCCTCCCCATCCCACTGCACATTTTTAAGCTCTTGTTAGCTGTTCAGCTGCTCATTAGTGTTGCCCATTAGAAGCTCTCTGGGGAATGCATTTCAAAGCAGTCTTTTTTATGCTTGCTATTTAAAGTTCTGTCAACTTTCCAGCAAATATAAGCCAAGTTATTGCTTCATGTAAAATTTAACCTAATTTGTATTTTTTTATATATCTTCTTCTGTTCTGGTTGATGCAGACCTAAATGATGGCTTCTCGGAGAAGTAGATTTTGACTAACACAGTGACTTGTATCTCATGAAGGGAGAGTAAATGAGGTGTGGCGTGACTTAAGTGTTTGTGATTTGGGGTCTTTTTTGTGATCCCAAGAGTGTATAAATGACAAGGGGGTGGTAATTTTGGAGGGAGAAATACATTAAAGTTAGGCCAGATAAAGTGATGTAAGAATTAGATCATCTGGTCATGGCAGGTTCAATTCCTTTCTGTCCCATATTTTGATTTAATATAGAAACAGTAATAATTTCTGTTATTACTGAAATAATAGAAATTTCAGTATAAAAGTAATAATTTCCCTGCCTTTAAAAGTTATATAAAAGATATGTGTGTTCAACGCAGAAAATTTAGAATTTATTTTTTTAAAGAAAAATTTCAAGTGATTGCTAATAGTCTCTACACCTGCTGTCTAAAATGGTCATCATTAAGTTTCAGTGTAGAAACCCTTCTGTTATTTTGTAGACTACTTTTCCATAAACCTTTTTTGAACTCAAGTCCATTTGGAAACACAACCTTTTAAGTTTCTTCCATAATCCTAGAGCAAATTTCCATAACTGATTTTTGGATGGACATTTTCAGGTATTAAATGCATTGATAGCTAACCTTAGAAAAACATAGAATTGTGAACATTTATTCACATAAATAAACATAGTATTAAGAACATTTCCCGTGAGTTCTAAAACTTAAAAGAGTTTTTGTTCTGATGATAATCTTCTTTTACATCATTATGAGACACTAAATTCTTGTTTAGACATAGAAAATGGCAAACATTTTTGATGAATAAAGAAAAACTAAATTTTCAATTTTACACACACATGTTGGCTTTAAAGTGAGATTGGTTTACTACTTTTTAAATGGATGTCTAAATAGGTTCCTAATTCGCAAATTGCTTATTTTTGTCCATTTTTTTCCTTTAGATAAATGGAAGTCAGTTAAGATATTCTTATGACAAATTGGTTTATTCTTTTTTTTTTTTTAAATCTCTTCCCTTTCTCCCTCTGACAAATCGTGTCTGCTCCTGTATAGCTAACTGCTGCTATTTTCTGCTTCTGTGACAGCGAGCCGATGGCGGAGTCTCTTCTCTTCAACTGCCTCACTGGCTTTTCCTTATAGTCCTGTTGCAAGACTCAGCCCTTATAGCAATGGCATTAATACTCCCAGCTTCTCTAAAACCTCAAATAAAGCAATACTAACACCTGAAAAAACAGGTAATATTTCAACTTCTTGCGTAGCTGCTCGCTTTGTAATTCGGTCACTAAACACAGCGTAACTGCCCATCTTTCACTGTCAAGTGAGAGGGAGGTCACGTCCTGGGGAGTTAGGGCTGCACACTTACTTTGGGTGCAGGAAGGCCTAGCCCTGATGTGCCCTCTGGCTCCGCACGGGCTGTTCTCAGTTGTGTAGCATCACCCCTCTTCAGCAGAGGCATATGTGTGCAGTCATGTATTTTCAAATGTCTAATGTGCCTTTAAAATTAAATGTCTAATACAAAGTAGGTAGTTTTTGCTAAAACTTATGATTTAAACCTTTATAGCTTGTTTTTTCAGTGTTTTAATTTTCTTGGTAGTTTTTCTTTTTTTATTAAGCTAGAACCATGTAGAAAAAATAGTTATAGTGGATTTTTATGAGATGAGGATCTCATACCCTTATTTGTGTCAGCACGGCTGTGATTCCATCCCAACAGCTTTCTTCTGTTTCTTCTTTGGTTCTTTTATCTCAAGTTACTGCTTTTTCACTTACATGGGTGCTGTAAGTTTCTTGTGAGTCCTTGCTTGTCTTAATTATGAAGGTTTTGTATGTTTTTGTGAATGTGTATGTCCCTCGTAATGTTATTCTTATCCATTTATAGTACTGTTGCTTGTGCTCCATAAAGAAAGGACCAGGTTAAATTTCCGTATTAAAATATATAATCAATTACTGTCAGAGACAAGTATGTCTTCTTATTGATTAAAAGGGTAGCTGAATATGTTTCCCTATGGTACGCCTTTACGTGGACACAAATGGGGTGAAGATTTAGCTATACTGAATTTTTTATTGTGATCCAAAACACAGAACGTGAAATCTCCCTCCTTAAGAAAAGTTGCAGTATACAGTACAAGTGATTTCTTTAATTGTGAAAGTTGAATTGGAAAAAAACTGTGGCAAGATGTTTTTATACATGTGAATTATGAACACAGGAAGATGTGCTTGCCCATCAAATATTTGGTGATGTGTTTGGTCATTTTTTTGTGATGTGAAAAGAGAAAGAACTGCTAGCTTTATAAATAAATGGTAAAGCATTGCACGTGTGTACGTATAGATGTCAGTCCTTTAGACTAACAGCACACATTTCCCCTGTGTTGTAGGGTACACTTCCAGGGGCTCCCCTCTCAGTCCCCAGTCATCTATCGACAGTGAGCTGAGTACTTCAGAATTGGAAGATGATTCTATCTCCATGGGATACAAGCTGCAGGACCTCACTGACGTTCAGATCATGGCTCGTCTGCAAGAAGAAAGTATGTCCTTCCTTTTAAACTTGGGATGTAAGGGAAGTGGGGGGAGGTTCAGACGTTTCCCTCTGGGTGATGGCCTGACAATTAGATTCTTTCTCTGATACTGTCCCATTTTGTAAGTGGAGCACTTGCCTACTCAGATCAAAATACATTGAGAGACATCGCTGGTATTTCCACCATGGAAACGGGTTGGCAGTTTCCTAGAAAACTAAACATGCAACAACTTCCATTTGGCCCAGCAAACTGCACCCTTGGGCTGTCATCCCAGAGCAATGGAAGTTGGTGTTCACATAGAAACCTATACACGAATGTCTTACTAGCTTTATTTGTAACAGCCAAAAGCTGGAATTAGCTTAGATGTCCTTTGGTAGGTGAGCGGTACGTCCATGCCACAGAGTCCTACTCAGCCATAGAAAGGGACAGACTCCCAGTGCACGGTATCTTGTGTGCAAAATCATGTTAAGGGGGATCAGCGACTGCAAGAGAGGCTGTTCTGTATAATTCCATTTTTTAACACTTTTTAAGATGGCAAAATTTTAGAAATGGAAGGCAGATTAGTGGTAGTTGGGGCTTAGGGGCTGGCATGGGGTCCTGGGAGGGATGTATAGTTATAAAGGGATTCTTGTGGCAATGGAACTGTTGAGTGTTTTGACTGTGATGGTGGATCCATCACTGCATGTGAGTCATGGTAAAAATTCAATGAAATTCATTGATATGCTTCTCAGGGTAAACAATTGTGGAAGAGAAGATGAATGAAAATGAGACCGTTTATCAGGGGTTCTGTAATAAAGTTACAACAAATTACAACAAATAATCCTGAATAAACCACTTCAGTGACATTAATGGTATCAAAAGGCACCATAAGATGCAGATCACAGGACCAGGCTAAGCTTGTTGTGCGGTTATCTTTTCGGGCCAACATTAGTAGAAACAACCAGGTATCATTTAAGCATAATAATTTCCTGCCTTCTTGCTTTCCAGAATTAGTCACGGCTACTATGAGAAACATGGTAATGCCTAAACAATATACATTTTGAGGGGAAGAGAGATTATTTTATATCATTTTTTAGTAATAGCAAATTTAAATAAATACTCTTTCTAAAAATATATGGCTAAAAGATTGGATGTCAGTTGCAGTAGGTAAGTAGTCAGAAATAGACAACTTAAAAAAATTGTGGTATAGGCCATGATTTAAAAGCAAGAAACTTGCAGTTTCACTATTTTTAGATGGATGCCATTTAGAATGACCTAAAACTATTGAAGTGTCAATGTGCTTGGAAAGAGATAATATTAGTAACAGAAAAGAACAAAGGAGAGATGACCTTGTAAGAAAATATTTGTGCCTTGGATTTTAAACTTTCCCTTTGACTTTGAAAGTTGTGAGTGGGAGCAGATTGTCTTCCTATGGGGGCAGGTGTTGGGTGATTTTAATTGTTCTAAAGCATAGCAGACTATTCTCTTCTTCCGTACAGTAGACCCTCGGTAGTTGACCACCTCCCTGCATTGATCACTTCCTTAAGTTGACCTAATTTTCCTAGACCATACACCACATAGATGTACCAGTATAGTAGGCCTGGTTCCTTGTGTTGACCACCTCTGTATGTTGACCAGTTTGTTACGGTCCCTTGGTGGTCAGCTTACAGAGGTTCTAGTGTACTGCTTGATTTGAAAAGGGATCGTTTGGAGAAATTGATAGATACTGATTGATGAGCTATACAGGAGGCATATTTAATCTTTGCTGGAACCAGGATAATCTTTTAGCAAAGCAGAATTGTCTCATGTTAGACATCTGTAGGTAGGTAAATGTGTTTGTATTCTTGGTATTTCATAAACAGAGAACAAGATAATGAGTCCTATTTGCATAATTTGTTTGGCACAGATTTTTTTGTCTAATATTTGATTAATTATAATTTAATGTTAACTAGATTGAAATACCTCATAAGAATAATGTTCGTTGTTCCTTTACAGGTCTCAGGCAAGATTATGCTTCTACTTCTGCATCTGTGTCAAGACATAGTTCTAGTGTGTCCTTGAGTTCTGGGAAAAAAGGGACATGTAGCGATCAAGAATATGACCGATACAGTCTGGAGGATGAGGAAGAATTCGATCATTTGCCACCACCTCAGCCCCGCCTTCCAAGATGTTCACCTTTCCAAAGAGGAATTCCCCACTCACAGACTTTCTCCAGCATTCGGGAGTGTAGGAGGAGCCCCAGTTCCCAGTATTTTCCTTCAAATAATTACCAGCAGCAACAGTATTATTCTCCTCAAGCCCAAACTCCAGATCAGCAACCAAACAGGACTAGCGGAGGTAGGTCCTGTTCCTCCGTGGCATTTGATGTGCTTTGTTCTTTCACAATGTGGGCAAAAAATGGCTTGAAGATCAACGCAAATCATTGGTAAATGTTTTCCAGATTTCTTAAGTTCATCTTCAAGACCTTGTTGGTTTGGTCTGAATTTACCATCTGTAATTGACCAGCTATTGATGACAGGTCCCAGATTTATAGCTTCATGAAAACCTCCATGATGTACCTGATTCAGAAATCACTAAAAACGTGGACCTTCTTTATGTTGTAGCTGGTAGAGCTGCAGGTGGGCAGGGTCATGCTAGTGGAGGAATTCGTGCTCCAGCCTCGTGGAGTCAAGGCTCTTTAGTTGTGTTTTCTGACCTTTGTGCAACCTCAGTCCCTTCCTGCCTATTCCTAGCACAGTGGTGGTAAGCGTGGACGGTGACACTTGGGGTGGACACTGCTCTTGCACATCCAGATTTAGGGAAGTTTGAGATGTGTCTTTCCTTCTATTCCTTGATGTCTAGAATTAAGATCTATGTAGAAGTAGGAACATGGAGGCTGATAGCTGGCGCCATAATGGGAAGTTGATGTGTTCTAATGTCAGCATGGTGGGTTGGAGTTTGTGTCATTCTCTATCATATTTTTTTTCTGTTTTCATCATTTATCTTTCTCCCTCACTCCCAGGAGTTCGACTCCCTAACTTCCAAGAACTATGGGGAAAATAGACATGTTGTGTTCTTTACTAAGGATTGACCAGACCTTCACATACAAACTCCATGTGTTACAGAGAAACAAACTACTTAAAAATAGTTCCTAATCATGTAGTTATAGCTTTTAATTATTATATAGCACCCTTTCTCAAAGGTGGACCCTGAAGTGATAAAACTGTATTTGAAAATATTGTTAGACCAGATAGAAATTGTATTAGTGATCAACTGATACCATGTTTTTAGTTTTTAACTTACCTACCTCTATTACTTCCATCATTCATGCTAACTAAGAGATCATTTGAAAATATTTTAAATTTTATTTTCATAAACTTTTACCATCTGAAATTCCAATTTTAAAAGGGTGGCAGATTAAAAAAAAGTCC
This sequence comes from Perodicticus potto, assembly GCA_963574655.1. Taxonomy (NCBI): domain Eukaryota; kingdom Metazoa; phylum Chordata; class Mammalia; order Primates; family Lorisidae; genus Perodicticus; species Perodicticus potto. Next base: position 75,299 of record CAUYRH010065920.1, on the reverse strand, counting down.
CAATGACTAGTTATTAAAGCTCATGACATCAGAAAGATAGAATATGCCATGTGCTTAGCTGAAGTCAGAGTGTTACCCTAAAATTGATAGGACATCTAGAGTTGTTTCTTTAAAGGTTTTGTTACTCGTATTTTAGAACATTGTAGTCAAGTTGTCAAGCAGATGCTAGTTCTGCATCTTGATTAGTACTTTCAATGGGATCATTTTCCTCCACTACAATGTTGCACCGTAGAAAATTGATATCCACTGTCAGCAAACGCCATTTGAAAAAGAGTCAGGTTTCCTTGAAACCTGTGCTTTGATATTCCTCATAGGAAAATGGAGCCACACCACAGTTTAGGTTCCTTGGTGGTAGTTTCATTTTTCCTAAAAGGTCTGCTTTCTGAAACACAAAGAAAAAATGGAATACAAAGGCCATTTTCTGGTTGGGGCTCGAGACTAATTAGTGTAATGGTTGAGTGCAGGCTCTGAGGTCCAGCGGACCTGGTGCCAGCCCTTTCTGAACACTTCCTTGAGACGTTTCTCAAGTCTCTGAGCTTGGGCTTCCCTAACTATAAAATGTGGACTATCAAGATAATATCTTTTAGAAAACGTAGGTATAATTTCCCACCAAACCATCTGGTACGTATTCCTTCAACCTAAATATGTTACAAGGAATAAATGCAGTGAAGAATCTTCCATTGCCAGAAGTGGATATGCTGAATAAAGGTTGTCTCCTCCCACCCTCTTCCTAAACTTTTGTGAATGAACATATGGTTCAAATGTCTGAGCCTGCATTTGTTACCATAGAAAATTATTTGGACAAAATTGTGAAATAAGAGTGGTAACTTTGAATATAATCTATCTAATATAATCTAATATAATATATAATCTATTAAAATATTTTTTAATTATCAAAATGATACAGATAGGAGGCTCAGCATCCATAGCTCGCTCAGTGGTTAGAGCGTTGGCCATGTACACCAGAGCTGGTGGGTTCAAACCCAGCCTGGGCATGCTGAACAAACAAGCAACAACAACAAAAAATAGCTGGGTATTGTGGCGAGTGCCAGTAGTTCCAGCTACTTGGGAGGCTGAGGCAAGGAATCGCTTGAGCCCAAGAGTTTGAGGTTGCTGTGAGCTGTGACGCGACAGCACTCTATAGAGGGCAACAAAGTGAGACTCTGTCTCAAAAAAACCCCAATATATATATATATATAGATAGATAGATAGATGGGTCTATCTTGAAATAATTGAAAGTAAACTAGAACTGTAAATACATTAACTGTTTCCATAGTTTGTATAGTGCCTAAATTCAAATAGATGGCTCATAAAAGTTCTTGGAATATTTCTGGGAGTCATAGAATTAAAAGCATATTAGAAATAATTTGCTAGCCGTGGAAATTGACTAAACCTTACAGAATCTTTACCAGTTTTCCTATAATATGTAGAGTACAGGGGTTGTCTGTGACATGACGTAGTCATTGTTGGCCTGAGGCCCTCCCTGGGACCTGGTATTGACTGCATTGCGAGATCCAACTGTCCAGTTGGTAGCTGAATAGCTCCATCGCCTTCATTCCCGAAGATTTCTGAATCTTTTGTTCCATAGTGTGGTGAGTCTCGCTGTCTCTGTACTATGAACAAACTCATTTGAATTCTTTCCTTGCTCTGTCCTCCAGTTTCCTGCTACACCTAAGTCTTCGAAGCTTAAATTACTGATTTCTTGTAAAGATAGTATTAGCACATTAGGTTTTATTCCTTGAACTTTAAAGTACATGTGGTTATTAAGACATTCCAAGTTGTTTGACAGGAAAGTGTGCCTTATTTCCAGATGGTCTGATGCAAGCTGGAGATCACAGCTTAGCTCCCAGAGAAATAGTGTCCTAAATATTTACACTTGGAAGACTTACTTTTAAGAACATATTTCGAGATTAAAGCTTTGTGAAATTGAATTGGTGCTTAAATATGAGTAAAGATTGTTATAAAGACTGATACATCTAGATTGACAGTGATTAGAGACCTAACACCCAAGCATAATGCATGAAACTTGATTGGATTGTGGTTTAGAGGGAAAAATATTATTGATAAGTTTGGAAAATTTGTGTATGGATTATGATATTATTAATTTGTTTGTAAATGGTGACAATATTGTGATTCTGGGGAACTTTCTTTGGCTTAGGAAGTCCATGTACATTTAGGGTAAAGTGTCAAGAGGTTGCAGCATTTATATCGTTTAGCAGAGGAAACATGTATATGTGGAGATGAATTGGATATGGCAAAGTAGAAACTACCAGTGTAGTCAGCAAATGTGCAGGTGTTTATGACACTATTTTTCAATGTGTCTCTGTGCAAAAACTGTTACACTAAATAGTGGAAGAGCAATTTAAAAAAGAAATATAGAAGCCTGCAATAGAACCTCCTAGATGACCACCTCCTTAAGTAGACCTAATTTTCATGGATCAGACATGTACCACACATGTATGTATCAGGACAATAGGCCCAGTTCCTTCTGCTGACAACCTCCATGTGTTGACCAGGTTGTGACTGTCCTTTGGGTGGTCCACTTACCGATGTTGTACTGGATATGATTTGTTTTCTGATTTAGCTTGAAAGGAAATGACCACACGCTTGAATGTTCTGATATGTGCACTTTAGTGTGTTGGGGTGTATTTTATTAAAGATAAAATTATTGGCTCGGCTCCTCAATGGGCTAAAGCGCCAGCCAGGTACTCCTGAGCTGGCGGGTTCGAATCCAGCCCGGGCCACTAAACAACAATAACAGCTGCAACCAAAAAATGGCTGGGCGTTGTGGTGGGCGCCTGCTACTTGGGAGGTGGAGGCAAGAGACTCGCTTGAGCCCAGGAATTGGAGGTTGCTGTAAGCTCTGATGTGACAGCACTCTATCCAGGGTGACAGCTTGAGGCTCTGTCTCAAAAAAAAAAAAAAAAAAAAAAAAGATAAAATTATCTTGTACAGTTTGGGGCAATGAAAAAAATCTTGGATATTATAATGGATTTTAAACTTCCTAAGTTTACACCTACCTTTGAAAATGTTATTCTTAAATATTTAATTTTTTTCATTTGAGAGAAATTAATTGTAAATATAATCTATATTTAGATTGTCTTCTTAGCTTCAATAATGGGGAAAATAAAAGATTGAGAAACATTGGTCCAGATGCTAAAGTCATTGAGAAATGGGGACAGTGTTTATCTTATCTAGTAAATACACTGTGGACTCTCCAGCATCTCAGAGTACCTGACATTTAATAAATACACGATAAATATTTGTTTCCTTTGTTCTATTATTGCTTCCACAATGAAGGGGGAGTGCGCAGGTGGAGGGGCCAGCATGCGTGGGTTGTAGCAGACCCCCTTGTGTCTTGACGTCCTCATCTGGGCTGTGCTCGGGCACTGGGCTTTCAGATAACAACAGGGAGAGGAATCCATATTGGAAGGCTTTCAGCAAGCGGGTGACTGCATACGTGCTTGTGGTCGAGGGAGGGTGGGCCTGCCTGGCTTACGGTACAGAGGTGGGTTGGAGGAATAAGATAGGGTGCATGGAAACCAATTAAGAGAATTTTGTGAAAATGTAGGTGATAATGAGGGCTGAACTCGGTTTAATGAGTGGAAGACTCATCAAATATTCAAGAGATAGGATTAACAGGACTTGGAGTCTAGGGTGAAAGGGGAAGGTGAGTCTTGGGAGACTCCCAGACTTCTGATGGAGGTGACTTGCTGGACAGGGCTATGGTTTTTGGATCTAAGCAATTAGGAGAATAGTTCTGAAGGGGAGAAATGAATGCAGTTTTGTACTTAAGCAGACTTTGGCTTAGTTTTCAAATGTATCCTTTGTTTTCTCAGCTTAGTGACCTAATATACATACTTTAGTTTGGGAGAGGAGTGTATTTATGTATTAGGAAACTGTCTTGTAGTACTGTTGCCCTCTTGTGGCTGATTTAAAAATCTCAGCAGCATTGAGATATGTATGACTCTCTGCTGCCTCTTGGTGGTAGAAGATGTACTTAGCAAGGAGAAAGAAAGAGAAGTACAGTGTTTTCTTGGTATTCTCCAAATCTCCAAATATTGAGTGACATAGTCGTGAGAGTTAAAACTTCCCAGAAGTTAATGTAGCCATGTTGATGTGATGAATAGGTATTGTAAGACATCTCAAGTTGGAATTTTGTTAATTTGCTTTATTTTGGTGGGTTAGCGAAAAATATTCAGTGTTAATTTTGACTCTTTCAGTTTTTAAAAATAAACATGTAACTTGTAGGGTTTTTGTAGCTCAAATGGATTTCAGGTTATTTTCAACCCTTATTTAATACAGTTTTATCTATCTACTTACAGAATAGGAACAAAGAGATAATTAATCCCTATCTCTTTTTATAGAACACTTGTTTTTCTTTTAACACAGTTTTGGTGGAACCTTCTGGTTGGAGAGTATGTTTTTCTATACTGTAGGTTAATTCTCTGACAGTTTCTTCATTAGCTCAGGATAATTTTTATCATTTGCTTTTGCAAGCTAGTGTATTAATTGGCATAAAATTTTGTGATTATTATTTTTTTAAATTTAGTAAAATACTCTTTTCTCTTCCAGATAAGCTCCGAAGAAGTATGCCTAATCTCACCCGGATGCCAAGTACAACCGCCATTAGTAGCAACATTAGTTCTCCAGTCACCGTGCGAAATAGTCAGAGTTTTGACTCAAGCTTGCATGGAGCTGGAAATGGAATTTCAAGAATACAATCTTGCAGTAAGTATAAAAAGTTGTAATATGGCTTGGCACCCATAGCACAGTGGTTACGGCACCAGCCACATACACCGAAGCTGGTGTGTTCGAACCTGGCCTGGGTCACCTAAACAACAATGACACTAAAAAATAGCTGGGTGTTGGGGTGGGTGCCTATAGTCCCAGCTACTTGGGAGGCTGAGACAAGAGAATCGCTTAAGCCCAAGAGTTGGAGGTTGCTGTGAGCTGTGACACCACAGCATTCTACCAAGTGACACTCTGTCTCAAAACAAAAAAACTTAATGCTTTGTAATTTGTAATTAGTCTCAGAATACCATTAAGAAAGTATCTCACTGTTTTATTTCTTCTTTTTTTACTTGCAGGCACTCTGAAGGAGATTTTTCTCCTTATTTTGTGCCATGTTTTGTATTTCACCTTTACAGTTGAGTAGTATTTTTACCAGTGCCTTTGTTGTCAATTAAAATAGCAAATTATATGTGGTCTTTTATACTCAAGGATAGCAGTGGAAGTACTAAACAGTGATTAGTTTATCCAGTCATCGTAGAAAAATCTGTTTTTCTCTGCAGATCCTCTTCTTTCCAGCTGATACCTGCTACCTTTACTCTGAGTGTGCTTACCTCTGTCTAGCTGTTACTTTGTTCTTGTTTTTCCCCTGTGCGTGACTTTTTTCCCCAGATGAAGTTATGTTTTAGTGTACCTCATGTGGTTTCTTTGTGCTCCATCTCGGCTCACCCCACGATCTGTTGCTCACTTCCTGTAGGCTTCATCTGGCCCCGAGCGACACAGTGTGTGTCACCCCAGTGCTGTGTGTGTTCGCCTTGTGCAGGGATTTGGTAATTCCAGATTCCCCCACTTCCTGCTCATGCTGTGTGTATGGGTTTTTGGAGTGAGGGCTTACATTGACCCCTGGGAGGAAGGCACAAGGTCATAGTGGCAGGATACATATATATGCCCAGATTTGGGAGGTGCGAAGTGTGTTCAGCCTATACCGGCCCAGAGTCAACAACCAGATGTCTACGCGGTTTGTGGCCCTTATCCCTCAAACCCAGTTTTGTGTCTCAAGTGGTATTTCCCCAACATGTGATGTTTTTTCATTTTTTTATGTTTTAGTTCCTAACAACAAAATGACAGCCATGACTCTGTACAGAAGACTGTGCTGATTAATTTATATCCATCATCTTACATAGCTCTGCCAGAAACTCTGTGGGGTAGTTTCTGTCGTCATCCTCCTTTTCTGGATGAGGAAATAGATCAGGTTACGTCATGGTTTTCCCAAGGCCTTGCAGGTGCAAGAGCAGAGATGTGACCCTAGCTCCGGCTGTTTTTGACCGTGATGTTCGAACTCCGCATGCCGCTCTTTTCTGCCTGGCACACTCTCTCCCCTTCTTTATCCAGGTTACTCCTGCTGACTTTTGTGATACGGTACAAATGCCATGCTCTTTGAAAAGTCTTCATTACTTCATTGATGACCTAACACACTCTCCTGAAAACCCCTCAAGCAAGGCTGGACTGGGTTGGGTTTCTGGTGCTTACCTCTGTTCTTTAGCATTTCATGTTTTACTGTTAGTGTAATTCGTTTTCCCTCCTAGGTTTCAGGCTCACTCTGGGCTTGGACCACAGTTTGTTTGATTTTCTGTTCTCAGCATCTGGCATGTCACCCAAACATAATGAACTTTCAGTGACTGCTTGAACGAGTGAATGAATGAATGCCACGTGGTTCTATCTTAAGGCTCCACCTGTTACATATTTGAATTGACATCTGTGCAGTTTGCTAAGGGTGTGAAACTGAGAGGACCACTGCTAACTTCATGTCAGGAAGTTAGAACAATGGACAGATTTAACTGAGAGAAATGTACCATTCTGTATTGGAGTTACAAAAATCAATAGTGTAAGTGTAGGATGGGAAAAATACAGTTTTGACAATAGCAGATATGGCAATGATTAGAAATTTTTGTTAACTTTACCTTGCTGTGTGTTAGTAGCCAAAATAAAGTAGACAGTACCCCGCAGAGTGCCACGTGGCTAAATCTGGGACAACTGAGCTATAGAATAAAAAAATCTTAATGATGGATTATAAATGATAGACTAAAACAAATACATTAATGTATCTGTCGGTCCATACTTAATTGAATGAATAAATAAATGGAGAGGAGGGGAAATTCTTTGTAGGAGATTTCCAAAAAATAAACAAATGTTTATTTATTCCAACATCGATTCCATAAATAAACATTGGAATGTTTATTTATTTGCAAATGTAGGACAGAGAAAGTTGGAAAGGTGGCAAGGTGTAGAAGGAGAAGCATGTTGTCTCTGGGTTCAGGTTGTACGGTTTTGCCTGTTGTGACATTTCACCTAGATGTAAATAATCTCTCTGTCTATGAATGCTGCTCTCAATTCTACTAGATTTTTAGCTCTTTCTGGGCAGATTTTAGGTTGACCTATGAATATCTGATATTTTCAGGTTGAAATTATGAAATACCAATAATTTTAATAGTCATCTTTACCATATCCTATTCATTTTTATATCTATCATAGATCCTAGAGTAAATGCCTGATTTTTTTAAAAAAAATGTTTAATGCAGAACTGTTCAACAAAAGACCGAGGCTTGGATCTTTTCTTAATCGTAAACTCTTGAGGGAAGTTATGTATTTTTGATTTTTGTTTTCTCATTTATAAAATTAGAATTATGTCTATTGATTTTAACTTGTTTCTCTTATTTTTCTTAAAAATCAAGGATGGTTATTTATCTTGCGTGTAGAAAGATTAGGACTCTGAATTTCATAATTTCATGTCAAATGAAATAGGAATGTCATTGAATATTCGAATCTGTAGATCAGTTTCGGGACAATCTTAACATTCATTGATTTGGGTCTTTAATGCCTCGCAGCACTGTTTCATAACTTTCTGTATAGAGGTTTTATCTCTATAGTTAAATTTATCCCTAGGTATTTGATTTTCTGTGTTTTTATAAAACAGTGATTTTGCTGATGATAGAAAGATAATGGTAACTAGTACTTGTTAAGAGGTTACTGAGTGCTGGGTACCATTCTAATGTTTTATGTGGATTAATTTATTTAATCTTCCTAGCAACCCAGCGAGTGGGTAAATGTCATAATAAATGTTACTTAAGGAATATATTAATATCTGTAATAAACTGTACCTACAGATATTACCTCTGTTTTCTTTTGTAGAATTAAAACTATTAAAGTGTCCTCTTGTTTCATTTTCACGAAACCGTCCTTGGAGCAACCATCAAGAAATCCTAGTGTTTTCCCAGCAAGCAGGGGCGAACTTGCCTTATAAGAACACAGAGTATCATCAACTTGGCTAAAGGCAGGGAGGCCGCTTTGCACTGGCTTCTGTGTAGTTAGGCACTCCGGGATGTTGCTGATTGACAGACTAGGAGACTCCCGCCAAGGATTAGAATGTTCTGCTGTGAAATGCTGTCTGGAAACTGCATTTCATGTACCATTTTCTAGGTACTTGGTGCTCTTAGGCAGTACAGACTCTGCTGAGTGTGATGTGCATTCCCTAAGACGGATGGCAGTAGAAGTGTCCTCACACGATGCCATGTTCTCTTCCAGTTCCGTCACCAGGACAGCTGCAGCACCGAGTCCACAGCTTGGGACATTTCCCAGTGTCGGTCCGACAGCCTCTTAAAGCCACAGCCTACGTGAGTCCAACCGTTCAAGGCAGCAGTAATATGCCTTTATCCAACGGCTTACAGTTGCATTCCAGCACGGGAATCCCTGCCCCAAACAAAGCTGTGGCTTCCGGGATAATGGGTCGCAGTGCGCTGCCAAGACCTTCACTGGCAATAAACGGGAGTAACCTGCCTCGAAGCAAAATTGCACAACCAGTTAGAAGGTAAGAATCTTTGCAAAACTTCAAGCAGTTTGAAACTAGAACCTGCTTCCAAAACCATCCCGACTTTTCCTTTGGCTCAGTTTAACCTTACCCGGTCACTGCCCCTTATGGCCTGGCTGTCCATAAAGGGATGGCTGTCCCGGTGGAGTCTGTCCCATTTTCTCTGATCGCATCACCTTCCCCGTACTCGCTCATCACATCGCTCGTGATGGACTCTTTGCTTTTGCCAGGTCAGTTTTCTGTTCCCAGTTATCTGGATGTCCCCTGCCTTCTTCACGCCTTTGCTCCAATGACAGCTGCAGGGGTAGTTGATTCTTTAGTTCACTGCTGGATATTCCTAGTGCCGTTACAGGGTAGGCTCTCAAATATTTGCTGAATCAGTCGCTTTTTATCAAAATGTAGAAAAATGTGTGAGGCACATGTGCACGCACCAAACTCATGATTTGAAATGGATCTTAGTGTGATACTCAGCTGGGGCTTTATCTACTTATATTTGTAAATTCTGTTTGGTCCAGGTAGAATTTGTTTTCCTATCTTAAGAATTCCAGATCATACGCAGAGAACATTTTAGACCAGCTCTTGGCCATGGCCTTCTTGAATGGGATATACTAGAGCATTTTCTAGTTTTAAAAAAAAAGAAAGGAAAGTCTATAATATGGGGTTGCAGAGAGATTGGAAGATGAGGAAAAAGGAGGGAATAAATAAAACTCTTATCAGAAATTAGGATATGAAGAAAGAGAGGGAGGGAACTGTAGTAAAAGTTTGAAAGGGATGTGGGAATAAGTAATTTTATCCTTTCTTTATGTACTTATGTATATGTAAATGGTCTTTGCTGATTAGAAGTAATAGGCGCTCAGATTAAAAACAAAGGATGGAGGGAGGGTAATTGGTGGGGCCACACCTGCGGTGCATCTCAGAAGGGTACGGGTGAACCTTACTAAATGCAGAATACAAATGTCTTCATATAATAACTGAGAAAATGCCATGAAGGCTATGTTAATCAGTTTGATGAAAATAGTTCAGATTGTGTATGAAACCAGCACATTGTACCCCTTGATTGCACTAATGTACACAGCTATGATCTAATAATAAAAACAATAAAAAAATGCTCTAACCTAAAATAAAAATAAAAACAAATTATTGAAAGTGAAACAAAATAAAAGCGGCCCTATAATCCTAGTGCCCAGCTGGAAATCATTTTACTACATGTTTGTTCAATAAATTCTGGCTTATTCTGCTTAGTAAATGCAGAGCCATATCGTCATGTTCATGCAGAACAGAATCGCGTTATTCGATGCGTGTTGGTTCTATTGTAGGCCTTCCATTCATCCCTGGATATAGGTGGCCACTGCCAGAATATATGAGAGGGTTTGTTTCCCCAAACTAAAGCAAGTACTGGGTGTTACCATTCTTAAGTGCTCTGCCAATGTGGCAGACACATTGTCAATTATTAGAAAGGTTAAAAATTTCTTCCTGTTTATTTGCTGTTTGTATTCAATAAAGTACACATTTCTGTTTTTAGGCCATCTTCTTTGTTCTTGTTCTTTCTGAATTTAAAATATCTGTGATACACTAAAGATGTTGATCATTTTTATTTATGTTGCCAATTTGCTTGTGTGCATACAACATGCGTGGATGGCTCTGTGCCATCAGTTGGGGCCTCAGTGGGAGGTCATGTCTTGAAAGCCCACAGGTGTGAGACCTAAGCTGTGCTTTGAACGGTGCCAATAGCTTGTCATTTCTGGAGAAGAGGAGCATCGGGGAGAGAGTAGATCAGAGTAAGTGATGCAACCGATGGGATTATTAACAGTCTTTCTTTTGTTTTCATCTCTTTTTAGTTTCCTCCAGCCTCCAAAGCCTCTGTCTTCACTCAGCACTCTGAGGGATGGAAATTGGAGAGATGGTTGCTACTGATGGAGTTTTATTTACCCTGAAGAATGGGAAAGAAGCGAAAATGAGGGTTGTGTTACCCAGCTGGCTGGGTAACAGTGGATGTTGGGATATTCTTTCCCTTTTGCATTTTAATATATTTACTGCATTGTTTTTCAATGGACCAGTCACCAGAGACTAATAATTGCACTTAAATATTTGCCTGAGATACTGCAGCATTCTCAAATCCATGGTTGCAGTATTGTGACGCTTAGATCTAGGAAGATTTTGTAGAACTGCTCTGTACCTGAATACTTTTTGAGAGAATTGAGATGTATCAATAATGCTTTGCCATATGAGTTTTTTTTTTAAAGTAACTTGTTCGATTTACTTACATGTTCTAAACATCTTTCCATTATCTGTTGTGTATTTTAATACCTGCATATTTACAACTAGGTTCTATAATGTATGCTTTGAAATTTACTTTTTTATAGTTTACAGGAATTTTATTTTTTGTGCCTATTTCTTTTTACACCTATGTGAACCACTATGGAACAACTTAAATTTTGTGCCATAAAAATATTTTTGTGGTAAGGTACTATTTTTTTAGCTCTAGGGGTATATCAGCAAAAAAAAAAAAAATTCATCATACAATTTGAAAGACATAAATTTGTGTTGAATGAGCACAACATAATCTGAAGCATTGGGAGGAGATAGCCAGACAGCAGAGTGAAACGGTCCTGTCTTTTTCATTGTTAATTTATTGTCACATGTGGGTTTCATATTTATAATGGCATCCCAAGCTCATTGCACTTAATACCTGCAATGTTTGCTACTGTACCACAATTCAATTTTCAATACTTTACTACGAAGGATGAAACTGTAATGTTTTATTAACAATGCTTCTGGAAATGAATGCATTTTAAAGCAAATAAATCTTTTTGATAGACCTTTTACAAAACCCGTTTGCACTAACGAATGCTTTCTTATGGCATATGACTTACTATTTGTTACTGTGTACACTGCTGTTTTGGAATGTTCGGAAATAAAGACTCTATTTCAGCAATACCAGGTCATGCCTGACTGTGCAGCCTGAAGAGTGTTTCACTACAATTGTGAAAATGGTGGTTGTTGCTATGTTCTGTACCGGGCATTTATACCTCAAGCAGGTAGACTTAGACTACTCAAATTTGCAAAAATTATTTTTCTTTTCCCAAACACATTTGAGAAGAAATGTGAGGTCTTAGTTCAACTATGAGGTGTAGGTCTCATGTAGAAAGGCCACCAGCACTTCAGAAGCCTGTGGCTCAGAAGCATATTTATGAAGATTTTGATATTTTGTGGGGATTGAATTTGAAATACTTTTAGTGGCAGCAGAATAGCATAGTTACGGTCCTTATTCTACATTATATAAGGTGTCCATAAAGTTCATGTGCAATTAAAATAGCCAACTAACTATGTTGGAAAACGTTGCCTAAATTTTCTGTAGTACCTTCAGGGGTAAAGGTTTTTATGTTGACTTTTAAAGCGAAGTGATGTCTATGGTCAGTAGAGGTTTTTATTTTTTTAAAGTGTGCTTTGTATATAATTCTATTTAGAACTAAAAAGACTGGTTTTTAGATAACTTGCCCTTCAAATGCCGTGTGAGGTAGAGGAGGTGAGATGTGAAAAGGGAAATAATATTTATTGAGCACTACAGTGACAAGAACTGTGCAAGACATTTTGTAGACATTTGTCTAAGTTCTGACAACCATCTACTGTTATCGGCATTTTAAAGATGAAGACAAGAGTCGCGGAGTGGTGACATCCGCCTTGGGTAAACATTTTAGCCAATAGTGAAGCTGATTTTAGAATCCAGGTTTATCTGATTCAAAGTCTGTTTTTTTCCTCACTACTGTACTCTCTTTCTGTGAACACATATGGTCAGTGTACTTTGAAAAAAAATCAGTTTATACTCCGTAGGGGAAATTAAAGGATTCTATTCATTGTTGATCAAAGTCTGCTTAGCCTTTGGGATAAAAAACAAAGATGCCTTCATCTTGGATTGTACATTGTTTGTTGGGAAGAATATAAACCATAGTTGAATAAATCACAGCAGGTTAGGGCATATATGCTATGGAAAAAAGACCAAGGTAAGGTGAGTTGAGAGAAAATAGGAATCAGGAGAGATTATGCTATCACCAAGGTCATCTAGGTGAAGGAGATGATACTTCAGCAAAGACTTGAAGTTGGAGAGTTATTCCTGAAGATATTTCACATCCTTTTTTTCCCCTGGAGTTCTGTAGGACACAAAATACTGTTAATGAGTATTTTCAGTTCTCTTTGAGACGGTAGAGAATTATTCTTCTCCATGTGTAAGAGAGATGTTAATACATTATGGACATTCCTAGGGTGGTGGCTCTCAAAGTATAGTCCCCACATCAGTGGTAGCCGCAGCGTCTTTTGGGAACGTGCTATAAATGCATATGCTTAAGCTCCACCCCAGGACTGAATCAACCCTGTAGGTGATTTGTGGAACCCCCTTTTAGACAGGCTGGTAGAGAGAACAGGCAGTAGGAAGTCAGTAAGATGGAGCATACCTCTATATCTGAGGGAGAACAAGGAGGCCAAGGTGGCTGCAAATAGAGAACAGGTGGGAGAAAGCCACAGCGATGGGGCAAGGTCAGGTAGGCCATGGTGGCCTCGGTTATGACTTGGAGTTTACTCTGGCATGGGAAGGAGCAATTGCATGGTTTTGAACAGCAGAATACATTATTTGACTTATTTTTAAAAACATTACCTTGGCATTTGGTGAGAATGGATTGTAAGAGGGCAAGTGTAGGTACAGGCCAGATGAATGCACTTACTTCAGTAATCCAGATGGGATGAAGAATCAAACCAGCCTGACAGCAGTGAAGGTGGTAAAATGGTCAGGTTCTGGATATATCTACATTCTAAAAGGTGAACCTTTAGGATTCCCTTATTGGATTGGATGTGCTGTACATGCATTAGTAATCAAGAGAAAAACTCCAAAGGTTTTGGGCTGAGCAGCTAGAAGTTCTACCAGCAGTAATGGGGAAGGCTGTAGGTGGGGTAGGTCTGAAAGCTGTGGTTTTGACTGAGATCACTGAAATGAGCTTAGACAGGTGTGTCCAACCTTCTCATAGACTGCACGCTGATCATGTGTCAGGACTTTCTTGGCTTATCTTGAGTGATGGACCTTTTTTTTACTAATCAGCCTTTGTTGGTGTTTGTTTATTTAACATGTGGCCCAAGACAACTCACTCTTCTAAAGTGTGGCAGAGGGGAAAAACGGTTGGGCCCCCTGGTTTAGACAGATAATGAGGACTAAGGAATGAGACCTGGGGCACATGTGCCTTCTATTATCTCATGAATCACCTGGTTAACAAACTGGAGCGCAGACTCAGAAAGGGGATCCTGAGAAGCTTGGTTCTCCAACGTGGGACGGAGCTGTGTTGCTGAGTTAATACAATTTAGCATGGTTTGCGTTTGTATTAGTTAGCTACTGCTGGATAGCAAGTTACCATGAAATGTAGAGGCTTAAAACAACATTATCTCCGTTTCTGTGGGTCTGGGATCTGGCTGCAGCTTAGCTGTGTCATGACTTAGGGTCTCTTACAAGGCCGCAGTCTGTGTCAGCTGGGTCTCCAGTCAGGATCGCAAGCTCACTCTTGCAGTTGGTGTAGAATTCATTTCCCTCTGTGCTGTCGACCAGAAGCTGTGCTTAGTTTCTTGTCATGTGGGCCTGTCCGTAGGCAGCTTACAACTTTGTGTCTTGCTTCATTAGAATGAGCAAGCAAGAAGAGCCAGAGAGAAAGCACTTCCAACAAGATGGAAGTGAAGATCCTTTAAACCTGATCTTGGAAGTGGCATCTCAATCACTTTAGCCATAGTCTGTTCTTTAGAAGCCAGTCAGTAGGTCCATCCCTTTTTCAAGGGAGAGGATTACATAAAAAATGTGCACACTGGGAGGCGAGGATCATTGGCACCATCTTAGAAGCTGCCTGTGAAACAGTGCCTTTAACTTTATTAGATAATACACTCGAATTTTCCAAATGGTTGTATCATTTATCTTTGTGCCAGCAGTGTTATGGTAATTCCGGTTGCTCTACATGCCTGATACTGTTAATCTTTTACTATATATATATATATTTTTTTAATTTAATCTTTTACTTTTTTATATACATATTTTTGTTAAATCATAGGTGTGTACATTAATGCAATCATGGGGTACAATGTGTTGGTTTTATATACAATTTGAAAGATTTTCATCGAACTGGTCAACATAGCCTTCATGGCATTTTCTTAGTTATTGTGTTCAGACATTTATATTCTACATTTAGGTGCATTTTAGAAGGATACAGGTGAAACTTACTAAATCTTTCACTTTTTAATCTGTAGGTATATAGTAATGTCTCATGGTTTTAGTTTGCATTTCCTTAGTTGCCAGGGAGATTCAATATTTGTCTTTTCTCTGATTTATGGAATATTTGCATATCATCTTTTATGGGTTCCTGTTCAGATCTGTTGCCCACTTTTCTAGTTGAAGTTTCTTACTGATATGTAGTAGTTCTTTTTATATTCTGCTATAAGCCTTTTATCAGTTGTGTGTGTTATAAAAATATCTCCATACTATGTAGCTTGTGGAGGGTATTTTGGTAAATAGAATATATTTTAACATTTTATTATAGATATCAATATAATTTATATATAACATTTTGTATATTCTATTAAAATAGAATTTATATATTTTAATATAATACAAGTTGCCTTTTTTTTTTTTTTTCTTGAGACAGAATCTCACTATATCGCCCTGGGTAGAGTGCGGTGGCATCACAGCTCACAGCAACCTCCAACTCTTGGGCTTAAGCGATTCTCTTGCCTCAGCCTCCCAAGTAGCTGGGACTACAGGCGCCCGCCACAACGCCCAGCTATTTCTTTGTTGCAGTTGTTTAGTTGACCCAGGCCAGATTGGTGTATGTGGCTGGCATGGTAACCACTGTGCTACAGGCACCCAGGTAACTTGCCATTTTAAGCTTCTTTTTTGTTGTTGTTGTTGTTGTTGTTGTTGTTGTTGGGGATTCATAGAGGGTACAAAGAACCAGGTTACAAGGATTGCATTTGTTAGGTAAAGTTCCTCTTATAATTGTGTCCTGCCCCCAAAAGGTGTGTCACACACTGTGACCCCTCAACCGCCCTCCTTTCTTCCCTATCTTCGCTCACCCCTTCCCCCACCCCCCACCATGTACTGGGTCATTAATTGTCCTCATATCAGAATTGAGTACATAGGATTCTTGCTTCCCCATTCTTGTGATGCTCGACTAAGAATGTGTTCCACTTCCATCCAGGTTAATACAAAAGATATATAGTTTCCATCTTTTTTAATGGCCGAAGTATTCCATGGTGTGTGTATATGTATGTATGTATGTATATATATATACACACACACATACATACATACATACACCACAGCTTGTTAATCCATTCCCGGGTTGGTGGGCATGTAGGCTGTTTCCACATTTGGGTGATTATAAATTGAGCTGCAATAAACAGTCTAGTGCAAGGGTCCTTATGTGAAGGATATTTTTTTTTTCTGGGTAGATGCCCAGTAATGGGGGATTGCAGGATCAAATGGGAGGTCTAGTTTGAGTACTTTGAGGGTTCTCCATACTAACTTCCAAAAAGGTTGTATTACTTTACAGTCCCACCAGCAGTGTAAAAGTGTTCCCTTCTCTCCACATCCACGCCAACCACTGCAGTTTTGATATGCTGTGATGTGGGCTATTCTCACGGTATTTCTCTAATAATTAGGGATGATGAGCATTTTTTCATATGCTCATTAGCCATTCATCTGTCTTCTTTAGAGAAAGTCCTATTCCTCTCCCTTGTCCATTTATATATGGGATTGTTGGCTTTTGCTCATGTTGATTAATTTGAGTTTTCTGTAGATCCTAGTTATCAAGCTTTTGTCTGATTCAAAATACTCAAATATCCTTTCTCATTGTATAGGTTGCTTATTTGCTTTGGTTGTTGTCTCCTTAGAAGTACAGAAGCTTTTCAGTTTACTTAAGTCTCATTTGTTTATTTTTGTTGTTTTTGCAATTGCCATGGTATCAGACTATCTTATAACAACCTTAACTTCCTGGGTTCAAGTGATCCTCCTGCCTTAGCCTCCCAAGTAGCTGGGACTACAGGTGCTTGCCACAATGCCTGGATAATTTTTCCCCTCTTTTTAGTGGATACAAGATCTCACTCTTGCCCAGGCTGGTCTCGAACTCCTGAGCTCAAGTAATCTTCCTTCTTCATCCTCCCAGAGTACTAGGATTACAGGTGTGAGCCTCTGCACCTGGCCAGCTTAGTCCATTTGTGTATTGTTTAAGGAGTATTTATTTGCACTGGGAGCATAAATATTTTCTCCTTTATGTTTTAGAAGTTTTGTTATTCTGTTTTCACCTGTAAGTTTAAAATCCATTTTAGTTTGATTTTTGTGTATTGTAATTATGTTTTTTATTTTCTTTGTGAATTTGTACTTGTCCTACTAATAGTTATTGAAAATTTCATCCTTACCCACTGTTTTTTGTCATTAAAAAATGTCTTTGTTTGTGTATATTTGTCTATTTTGGAACTGTCTGTTCTTGCATCAGAGTCATACTGTTTTAATCACAATAGCTTCATAATAAGCTTCTCTAAATGGCAGAGCAATCCTGCCACCTTGTCCCTCAGGAGTATCTTGACTCTTCTTGTCCCTTTGCATTTCCATATACTTTTATGAACAAGTTGGTCAAATTCTAGGACTACAACATATTGGAATTTTTATTGTGATTGTGCTCAATTTAGAGTAAATTGAATCTATATAATTTTGAGTCATAATACAAGAACATGACCTCTTATTCGAATATTCTTTAATCTTGTTGAAACTGAAAGTTGTCTATGAAGAACTTTTGCCAGATCAATTTCTAGGTAGTTGATTTATTTTATACTGATGTAAATATTTTAAATAGCCTTATTTCCAGTGGTTTGTTTTGAATATTTTATTCAGCAACGTGGAATTCCTTAGTTAGGTTACTTTTAAGATATGTAGAGACTGTACCTTTACATACAGTCAGATGTTTTGAATGTCAGATTGATTTCTTTCTTTTCTATCCTTGTATTTTTCTTTCTTGCCCAGAGTCTAATGTAACACTAAACATAAATGATAATAATAGGTATCTTTTGCTATTGGGCAATTTCAAAAGTAAAGCTTTCTATTTTTTACTATTGAGTTTCAAGTTTTCTAATAGTATTGTTTGATTATAAAAGAATATGAATTTTATTTTATTTTATTGAGTTAATCTGTTGCCCCAGGCTGGAGTGCCATGGCATCATAGCTAACAGAAACCTCAACCTCAAATTCCTGGGCTCTGACCAACCTCTGGGCTCAAGCTTACCCAGTTAAGAAGTGTGAATTTTAAAGTTTTCCTGCATTGATTAAAATATCAGATTAACCTATAAATAGATTGCTAATCTATTAAAATGATTACTTTATTTAATCTGTTAATATGCTTACTTTTAAGATGGATTTTTCTAATACTGAAAAAACCTTGAATTACATAAACCCAACTTGTGTTATTTTTAAAGATAGATTTGATTTACAATATTTAGAATTTTTTTCCAATTTTATGAATGAAATTGGTCTACAATTTTTCTTTCTTAAACTGCCCCTATTAAGCTCTGGAAGGAGATAGTGTTAGTCTCATAAAATGAGTTTAAGATTTCTTTCTTTCTTTTTCTTTTTGTTTTGAGACAGAGTCTCACTATGTCACCCTTGGTAGAGTGCCATGGCGTCCCAGCTCACAGCAACCTCTAACTCCTGGGCTTAAGCAATTCTCTTGCCTCAGCCTCCCAAGTAGCTGGGAGTACAGGTGCCCAACACAATGCCCGGCTAAAAGATTTCCTTTTTTATCTGGAAGAATTTGTATAGTATTCTCCCCTTAAAAGTTATTTTTCTCTTAAGTATGTGAAAAGTCTCAGTGGTGAAGCCATCAGGAATTGTAGTGAGATTGAGCTATGTTTTTAAAATCTGATATTGTGTGTACTTTATTCTATTTCCAAGAGCATTGTGATTGTGATAAAATCATCCTTTTACAAGGATGGATTTATTTATTTCTCCAATTTTGTTTCATGCTTTTTTAGGCCCTATAATTTAGATATATACATATTTAATATGTTTTATCTTCCTGGAAGAGTGAACTGTTTATCTTTTTTAATGTCTTAAAAAATGTCTTATATTTTTCTGATATTAAGTACAGTGCCAAGGCTACAGTAAGGAGTTGGAATTTTAAGTACATTAGATTTCTTTTTAGTGATTATATAGTGTGTAGTTTTAAACCCTTTCAAACTTTTAGCATTCTTATGTTACACAACATGTAGTTCAGTGTTTTTTTTTCTTTATCTCATATGAAAACCATTGCCCTCAAATTGAGCATGTAAGCCATTAGTATTTAAAATAATTGCTTACATATTTAGTTAAATCTGTCATCTTTTTTGAGCTTCGTTATATGTTTTTTTTAATCTCCATTTTTGTCTCCATTTAGATTGTTTTACATTCTGTTTTTCTTTCCTATTATTTTGAAAATTACTCCCTAATTCTGATTTGCTATTCTTTTACTGGTTATCCAAGAAATTACAATTTGCATCATTAACCTGTCAAAGAATGGTATTAATTTTTACCTTTACCATTCTTCTAGGTAATTTAAAGGGTCCCAAGTCTCCTTATATCGAATCTGTGATCGTGCAGTTCAAATTTCAGCCAGAGACTGGGGAAGAGAGATCATAGAAAGATTTATGGGTCTCTGAAATTCAGAGGAAACAGTCATGTAAACAACACAACATTATACAATAAAAGGTACTTAGAGGAAGGTGCACAGAGCAGTGATGGGACCAAGGGTATTACCAACTTTAATGGCATAGGCAGGTTTGCCAGGTAATACAAGCATTATTATTTTATTGTAAATGAGGCTCTGAGTTCATTCAACTAATATCAGCAATACTTATTGAAAGCCAACCATTCTTCAGATTTTTGTTGCTAGATGCTGAGAATCTAACGGTCAATCAGACAAGGATGCTACCTTCATGGAAGTTACATTCCTGATTCTAGTGAGTGAGAAAGATTAAAATTCAAACAAAATGCTATTTCTTCCCAGGAAGGAAAAGTAAGGGGCTGAAATATTGAATGATATGGAGAGAGGGAATGGGAGAAGGACGATTTACCTAAATAAAGTCCTCTAGGAAGGGCCCTGGAGGAAGTCTTTTAGGTAAATCATCTTTGGGACCTTCTAAGAAGGGATATTTAATCTGAGGATAAGGGTTAATCAAGAGAAAAGAAAGAAAAAAGATGTTTCCAGGCTGAAATGGGGAAGAATTTAGGGTGTTTCAAGGACCAGCAGAAGGCTGGCATAGCTGGGGCTTACTGTGTTAGTGAACGACTGGCTATAAAATGAAATGCAGAGTGAAACATGAAGAATTTCGAGACAGTGACAGTAGGAGATTAAACAAGGCACGGGGCCCTTCTGAGCTTGGTCTTGTGTACTGTATAGGTCACATGCCCATCCATGGCGGAGAGATGGGGGCAAGATCCTGTAGAACAGCGGTTCTCAACCTGTGGATCGCAACATTAGGAAGGTTGAGAACCACTGCATAGAACCTCAAGGCTGTTAAGGACTTTAATTTTTATACCAAGTTCAATGGGAAACTATTAATACCATGTGTATGGGTACTCTGCTTAGTTTTTTAGAAATTTTTAGTTATGTAAAAAAATGCCTTATGGAGATAAGGGCTATTGCTACCTACATTTTATAGATGAGGAAACTCCAGTGCAGAGTGTTAAATAAGGTCACAGAGATGTTTTGTTTTTTTTTTTTTTTGAGGCAGCGCCTCAAGCTGTCACACTGGATAGAGTGCTGTGCTATCACAGCTCACAGCAACCTCCAGTTCCTGGGCTCAAGCGTGTCTCCTGCCTCCGCCTCCCAAGTAGCTGGGACTACAGGCACCTGCCACAATGCCCAGCCATTTTTTTTAGGTTGCAGCCTCATTGTTGTTTGGTGGGCTCAGGCTGGATTCGAACCCACCAGCTCAGATGTACGTGGCTGGCACCTTAGCAGCTTGAGCCACAGGCGCCAAGCTGGTCACAGAGATGTTAACCAAAAAGGAGTAACATTGCTGGTGGGACTGCAAACTAATATGTTCCTTTTTGAAAGACGTTTGGAGAATACTCAGAGATCTAAAAATAGACCTGCCATTTGATCCTATAATTCCTTTACTTGGTATGTACCAAGTCATGGAAGAAGCCCAAATCAGTGTTTTTAATGTAAAAATAAACCAAAGCCACCCAAAACGAGTATATGAATTACCAAATTTGCTTGCAACCATCACCCTAGCTAGTAGTCATTAAATAGACCTTTTTGTTCATCCCTGAAGTCTTTCCCATATATTGTGTTCAGTCACAATTTCTTTCTTCCACCAAAGGCATCCACTGTCCTGAATTTTACAGTAATCACTCTTTTATTTTTCTTTATCATTTGTCACCTAATTATGCATCTCCAGATACTTTAATTTAGTCATGTCCATTTTTAACTTGATATGTCTTATAATTTCTTTTATCATACTCCTATACTTTCACTTTTCTTTTTTCATACAATTTATCTCTTGAAGAACTGTAGAATTTTTTAATCATTTGGATGTTACTGATTGCACACTCTTAAGGTAGCAAATGTACTCTATTGTTTTTTAGGTTTTCTGCAAATTGGGAGGTGGACCCAAAGGCTTAATTAGAGTCAGGGTTGGCCCCCATCAGAATGATTACTATTCTTTCATCAGGAGCTACAGTATGTCTAGTTTTTGTTCTTTTTATGTTCACGCCCACTGCTGCTTAATAACTGAATACATTAATTCATTAGAGATTGCAAAATGGTGATTTTTTAATCTATTTTTGAAAATAATTTTATAATGAGATGTTTCCCTTCATCTACTGGTTGGTTACTAATGACAGAGTCCAAATAGGAAAGACAATATAAATGCTGTTTCTTTTATACATTCAGATTTTAAGATAACAAATTGTTACCTGTCATCCTCACAAAGTGACTAGTGCCATTATAAAATTGTAGACTAAAGCGTACATAAAGTGTCTAATTTCCTAGGAAACCCAAACAGATTCTTCTGAATAGAAAAGAGATAAGATTAAACAAATTTTCATAAATAAAAAAGAGAAATCTGACAATGAGATTGGGTTAGATAAATTTCTGATACCAGGAGTGGATTGGGGTGGGTGCCTTATGCATTACATAATAATTAGGTGTATTCCAGGCCACTGCAGTTGTGACAATAAAAGCTGTCCTCAGATATTGTCAGATGTCTCCTGAGGAGGAAATCACCTCAATTAAGAGCTATCATACTTATCTATAAATCAATACAATTTCATTCATATTGCTACCAGAATCTTTCTAGAAACTAACAACATAATTCTAAAATTTATATGGATAACCAAAGGACCTAGACTTTCTAAAGCACTCTTGAAAGGCAGGGTGGAAGACTTAGACTACCTCATTGTAACATTTTAGCATTTACTAAGGTGGTGTGGTACTGAAATAAATATTGACAACTAAATCAGTAGGAAAATAATACAGAAATCAAGTTGGCCTTGGGTAGTTGATTGAGTTTTGACAAACATGACAAAGTATTCTGATAGAGAAAGAAATGTTTTTTCAACAGATTTTTCTGGTCAAAGTAGATACCTGTATATAGCAAAACAATAAACTTTAACCCCACCTCACAGCATGCATGCATTTTACTGTGAAATGTATCATAGGGCTTTTCACAAAAGCAAATGAATAGAAAAATATTTGTGTTGTGTGGGAATAGGCTAAAGTTCCACAAATAGAACATAAAAATAACTATCAAAGTAAAAATTAATACAATGGATAGCTTCAAAATTTTATATACTTATCAAAAGACATTAAGAAAATGATTTGGAGGCTTGGTGCTCATAGCTCAGTGGTTAGGGCACTTCCCACATACACTGGGCCTGACATGTTTGAACCCGGCCCGGGCTTGCTAAACAACAATGACAACTACAACAAAAAAATAGCCGGGCATTGTGGGAGGCACCTGTAGTCCCAGCTACTTGGGAGGTTGAGGCAAGAGAATTGCTTAAGCCCAAGAGTTGGAGGTTGCTGTGACCTGTGATGCCACAGCACTCTACCATGGGCAACATAGTGAGACTGGGTCTCAAAAAAAAAAAAAAAGAAAAGAAAAGAAAAAAGAAAATGACTTGGTATACCCCATACAGATTCAGAAAAATATTTACAAAATATACTTTACAAAGGATTAGTATTCAGAATATATAAAGAATTCTTAATAAAATAAGTAACATAAAGACAACCTACACTTAAAAGGGCAAAAAATATGTGAACCAACAAGATGATAGAACTAGTAGGTGAATGACGTGGTACAACCACTTTAAAAAAGGCCCGGTTCTTTCTTATGCAACTAACCATTTCCACTGGAACCAAACAATTCAACTTCCCATAAAAATGAAAATCATGTCAGCAGAAAAATTCTATCAAATTTTTCATAGCAACTGTACTCATAATAACCAAAAAGGCAGAACAACCCTATCAAGAGAAGAATAAACAAATATATTCATATAATCAAATATAATTCGGCAATGAATAGGAACACGGCATCTATATAAAACAACATGAATCTCAAAAGGACTATAGTGATTGAAAGAAGCCTTATTTAAATGTATATAGACAGTATAACTCTATATAAATGATATTCTAAGATAGTGAAAAACTAATATGGGGGGACTGGGATAGACTGGAAATAGATATGAGGAAACTTTTTGAGTGATGAGAATGTTCTATATCTTGATAATTGAGTTACACGGATTTAAGTTTGTCAAAATTCAACAAATGTATACTTCTATTTTGTTCATACCATTTATAGATGTATAAATTTTACAGAAACTGAAAAATAGTGAACTCTAGTAAATGATACACATGCTGAGGTACTGAGGATAATGTGTGGCTTTGTCTCCAGTTAGTAGTGCATCAAATATAAGATTGTTTGATAGATAAAGGTATGGGTAGATATGAAAAAACAAATATAGGAAATAGTCTTGATAAAATTTAGGTGGCAAGTATACTAAGGTTAATTATACATTTTTTTCAACTTTTTTGTATATCTGAACATTATAAAATTTATTCAAGGAAAAAAAATGTGACCTTTAGATTTAATTTTCAGCAACATGGAGCTTAAAGTATAAAGATAAACACAAATCATTATGAATATGCAAGAACACATGGAATATTTTTTTCTAATAGTCATATTATGAGAGTCTGTTAGAGAACAAATTTTAGACATCCAGTATAAAGATTAAGATAGAGTCCCAGGGAATAGCCTTGGTTAGCCTTGGTTAGTTACTGTAAACAATGGTAAAGCTCGAAAGGAGGAATATTTCTAATGTCTATAGTACTGTAGAATGACAACAGACAATTTATTGTATATTTTCTTTTGTTTTCTTTTTTGTATTAAATCATAGCTGTGTACATTAATGCAATCATGGGGTACAATTTGCTGGTTTTATATACAATTTGAAATATTTTCATCAAACTGGTTAACATAGCCTTCATGGCATTTTCTTAGTTATTGTGTTAAGACATTTATACTCTACACTTAGTAAATTTCACATGTACCCTTGTAGAATGCACTATATTTGTGGTCCCACCAATTACCTTCCTCCCTCCCATTTCCCCCCCTCCCCTCCTTTGCCTCTTTCCCCATATTCTTGGGCTATAATTAGGTTATAGCTTTCATATGAAAGCTATAAATTGGTTTCGTAGTAGGGTTGAGTACATTGGATACTTTTTCTTCCATTCTTGAAATACTTTGCTAAGAAGAATATGTTCCAGCTCCATCCATGTAAACGTGAAAAAGGTAAAGTCTCCATCTTTCTTTAAGGCTGCATAATATTCCATGGTGTATATATACCTCAATTCATTAATCCATTCATGGGTCAATGGGCACTTGGGCTTCTTTCATGACTTAGCAACTATGAATTGGGCTGCAATAAACATTTTGGTACAAAAATCAAATTATAACAAAGATATTTGTACCAGAATTTATTGTATATTTTCAAATACATAGAACAGTAGATTTGAATGCTCTCAACACAAAGGACAAATGTTTGTAGTGGTAAATATGCTAGTTATCCTGATTTCATCAGTATACATTATAGACATCTATTGAAATACTATATTGTACCATAAACATACAATGATGTGTCAATTAAAAGGATAAATGTTTGTGGTGGTAAATATCCTAACCCTGATTTCTTCAGTATACATTATAAACATCTATTGAAATACTATATTGTACCATAAATATACAATGATGTGTCAATTAAAAATAATAAAAGAGGGGTATAATAAATTTTAATAAGCATGATCACAAACCCACAAAAGTATATATATAATTATAACTATTTTGCAAATTAATAGATGTAACCATTTTGCCATGTATAATAAATTAATAAACTTAAGTTAGCCATTTTTATAACTTAACATACATAATGATTACCTGGAAAATTTGACAAAACAAAGACTCTTGTCCCCACTCCCAGAGATTTTGATTTACATGTCTGGGTGTAGTCAGTAATTTCCATTTCTAATAAGCTTTCAGGTAGTGCTGATCTTGACCCACAGAAAATGCACTGAGAAGCGCTGATTTAGACAATGGTCTGTATAGGCTGCTGACATCACAGAAGGAGAGTCAGCTAGATAAGTGCTTCCTAATTAAAATACACTATACCACCAACGTTGTTTTGGCAAAGGAAATACAACCAGAATCACAGTAAGCCTCAAGCTTCTGTACCTTACCATCAGTTTTGCTAGAAATGCATAGTATAGGCATTTGGAAAATATAGTGAACATGCAATAAAAATGTAACCAGTAAAGTCCAAATTGTAGGAAACTCTACAGGAGTTTGGTTCCGTTTCTTTAGTAACCATTGCAAGGAAACAAGAGATAAAAAGGCAAATATAATTCTAAAAAGACTCAAAATTCACTTATATCATCCTATTACAGTGGATATACCTTGACCCTAATTGAAGAATAAATAGCAAAATTCATATTGCAAGTGAGAAAATTTGAACACTATCTGTGATGGTATTAAGAGCTTTCTGTTAATTTTTAGGCATGACAAAGATCATTAATATCTTAATCTCATCTTTTTTAGGTATACGTATTCTCAGATATATATGTATATAAAATCATATATTGTCTGCAAACTGATTTTAAATAACCTCATTGGGGTGGTGAGCACGGAACAGATTAAATAAAGTCAGCTGTGAGTTGATAATTGCTGAAGTTGGGTGACACGGAGGTTCAATAGAAGTACTCTTCCCACTTTAGTAAACATTTGTTCTTTTCCACAATAAAACAAAATCATCACTGTAATAATTGGAGAATAATTCATTAGTTTGCATATAATTGGGCAATACTGTTTCAAGTCTCAATTATCAAATGATACACAGAGTGATTCACAGTATAACAGACAGATTGTAAATAAATGTCAGAGTCTATTTCACATTGTAAACTTCTTACAAGGAAAGTGATTTACCAGTTAGACTGAAAAAGATTTTAAAAGTAAACTCACACCAAGATGAAAAAGAAAATCATTGTAATATTATAAATAACAAAAACAAACAAAAACCACTGTTGTTCTCAATCTATCTCTTTAGTTTTGGCAAATATTATTATATCAAATTCCCTGCCTTCGGTTCGATGTTGTATTTAGTTTTCAACATTGTATCCTACTGTTATTTACTGCTTTGCTTGTTTTAGAAACTATTGTGCATTGCAGATTTTGACTTTTTAGTATAGGCTTGCTAATTAAAATGAAATAATTTTGTTTAAATAATTAGGATTTTATATAATGTGTTTTTTTTATATTTTAATGTAAGCCTGGATGCTTTACAATAATGGTAACTTAAATACATTCTTGAATTATTTTGAACAACAAAAAATAGGCTGGACAATGTTTAAAATATAAAATAATGTATAGTAAGTCAATTGTCTTCCAAAGGGACAATTTACACCATTAGCCATCACAAATAACTGGTATCAATATATTCTATTGTTGTCAATTTTTTTCTCAGTGATACTGAGAATTATTTAATGTGTGTATCATAGGTCTCCAGTTATTTTCTTGTTTACAGCCTTTGCCTACTTCTTTCTATTGGATTATTTGCCTTTTCCCATTGGGGTGTTCTAAAAACAAATCCTTATTTTGTTGGATATATTACATTTTCTCTCAGTTGGTTGCTCTCCTTTGAACTACATCTATTTTATTGTACCTAATTTTTTTACTCTATGTACTCTCTTATTGATGGGAATTTAAATTACCAGATGTCTCATATCACCAATAGCATTGAAATTCTGCTTTATATAACATAGCAAATTTAATTATTTAATTCCAGTAATATTTTTACATGAATTATTTATATGGTGTCTGCTGTCAAGTAGAATGCTAAGTACTTTAAATATTTTATCTCAATAAAATCTTAAAGTAACCCATGTGACATAATAATCCTTAATTAGTAAAGGAGAACATTTAAGTTTTGAGATGTTTATGAATTATCTAAATTTCAGTGGCTATTAAGAAGTGAAACTAGAATTGTTCTCAAAGTCATTTTGTTGTAAAAGCTTAAACTCTTTTTATGATGCTATGCTGCTGCTATTTTTATTGTACCTAATCATGAGCTGTGAGTTTTATGAAGGCAGAAACTATACTGTACTCATTTTATAAGCTACATACTAACTTTAAGGAGCAAGTACTAAATAAATACATATTATTAATAAGCACATTAAGTCAGCAGATGAACACTTACTTCTGAAAATGCACTTAATCAATAAGATATTAACTTTCTAAGGAGCACTGGCAAATTTTTAAGAGGAGGAAGTTCTGCCTCCTTAGATGAATATTTATTAAACATGGCAGGTGGGAGATATTTGGAGGAAGACGGATTCAGTATTTTAAGAGACTCCAATGTCTTATCACACATGTAGTTGCTCCATCTATTGTTAAGACTTTATGTTCCCCCCACCCCCTGGTAAGAGTTATATATACAGTTGCCCCTTAAATGATGTGAGGATTAGGGATATCAAGTCCCTACACAGTCAAAAATCTGTGTATACATTTTGAGTCCCCCCAGATTTTAACTACTGACAGGCTCCTATAGACTGGATGCCTTAGCAATAACCTTCAATTAATGCATATTTTGTAATGCCTGTTATATGTGTTACATATTACATTTATACAATAAAGTAAGCTAAAAGAAAATGTTATTAAGAAAGTAGTAAGGTAGAGAAATATATTTTCTATTCATTAAGATCATCAGGTCTTCTTATCTTCTCACTGAGTAGGCTGGAGAGGAGACAGAAGAAATTCTGAAAATAAAACCTACAGGGAGTTCAGACCTGTCTTCAAGGGTCAACTGTACATGGAATTGTTCATTACTAATTAATTGTCAGTAAGTTGATGTAATTGTCATTAGGTTCACTGTGGGTGAGTAAAGTAAGATAATACTGATTAACTGCTGCCACAGAGTTTAAAGTTCACAATATTTCCTTGGATTTTTCTTAAGAAACTGTATTAGAGGGTGGGGAACAGTGGCTCATGCCTGTAATCCTAGCACTCTGGGAGGCTGGGGTGAGTGGATTGCCTTGGTTCAGTTCAAGACCAGTCTGAGCAAAAGTGAGACCATGTCTCTCAAAATAGTTGGGCATTGTGGTGGGAGCCTGTAGTCCCAGCTTCTTGGAAGGCTGAGGCTCTTGCCTGCTCGAGCCCAAGAGTTTGAGGTTGCTGTGAACTATGATGCCATGACACTCTGCCCAGGGTGACAGAGTAAAACTCTGTTTCAACCAAAGAATATTAGGAGTTTTTCTGTACCTAGTAAGACATGATATTTTATTATAAGATACATAATTATAAATATTAATAGCTGATGTGCACTGTGAATTTAGTCTTTAGAGCAGAGACTAAGGGCCAGGATACCATTGCAGTTCAACCACCTTTGTTGCCCTTTAGCAGTTATTTGAAGTGCACACAATATTGTATTTGACCTAATTAGTAGTGACACTGACAAATAGCATATGTAACCTTTATTTACAAAAAACTATATTGCATCTGAAGAAATCATACAAGCATTACCTAGATTATGAATACTTAGAAATTATCTTTCCCTACCTACTCCGCCCCTGAGTAATGTTGGGACCAGGGTTTCAAATACATACTATTTCATTCTTGTATATCATGTTTCTCTACCATTTTCTTTCATGTTCCAGAAATATTACAGTTTTTGAAATCAGAAAACAAGAATAGCTCAACCATTCACATACGTAACCTTGAAAAATAACATCTTTTTTTCTTCATCTGTCAAATGAGCGCAATAATAAATGTGCTATAGATTATTATAAGAAGTAATGAAAATAATTTCACTTTTGGTTATGATGAAGCAGCTTAAAACCTTTGCCTTCCTGCTGAGAACAATTATACAAATTGAATAAAATAATAAAATCAGCATTCAGAAGCACTAAAGAACAACAAGTTAGTTAGAGAAAGTTCTCAGAGAAAGTAGAATTGTAAAGATGTTTGTCTGATACTTTACTTAGATTTTTAGTGCCAAGAATTTACATCTTCATAAACTCAAAAAGCAAGAGGCAGATAAGGGTAAATTTGGAAGTACAGGTATGTGTATAGCTATCCCACCAATTAGAGCTATCCCACCAATTAGAGTTTCTCTCCAAAAGGAGAATCCTATCATTACCCTGCCTTTCTACCTTGAAGAATTAAGCCATAAAACTATGCAAACTAAAATAGAGTAGGATTTACAAAAACCAAAACTCAACCATGAAAAATTGCAAATTACTGTTCAACCTGAGGGAGTAGATTTAAAAAAAAATGGAATTCCTAATTCAATCCAGATAGTCTACCTGTGTCCTTACTTTAATTGCCTGTTAATAAGAGTTCTAAATGACCTCTGGAAAAAGATCATCATCCTTAATCTCTTAATCAAAGTGGAATGTCTGATAACTTCAATAAAAAGTTAAAAAGCACACAAGGAGATAAAGGGATATTTTAAAGCACAAACAAAAGTAAATTCAAAACAATTTTTTTTGCAGATCTAGAAAAAAATAGAACCAGAAAAGACCCCAAATAGCTAATGCAACCTTATGTAATAAGAGCAAATCAGGAGGTATCACATTACCACACTGCAAGCTATACTATAAGACTACTGTAACCAAAACAGCATGATACTGGTACAAAAACAGAGAGATTTATGGATCAGAACAGAGAACCCAGACGTGAAATCATCCTCATATTCCTATATGATTTTTGACAAAACAAATAAAAACATACATTGGAGAAAAGTAATTCTGCTCAATAAATAGTGCTGGAAAAACTGGATAGCCACATGTAAAAGACTGAAACAGGACTCTCATCACTCACAAAATTAAGTCACAATAGATAACACACATAAACCTATAGTAGCAAACTGTCAAAATTCTAGAAGAAAATGTTGGAATAACTCTTAAAGATATTGGTGTTGGTAAAGAATTCATGAAGAAGACCCCAAAATAATTGCAGAAAAAAATTAATTAATGGGACCTAACTGAACTAAAAAGCTAAGGACAAAATCAAAAGAGCATGAAGACAACACACAAGATGGGAGAAAATATTCACATGCTATACATCCGATAAAGGACTAATAACAAGAATCTACAAAGAATTAAGCAAATCACCAAGAAACAACAAAACAACCCCCCTAAGAGGTGGGAAAAAGAAAGCAAGATATATGAATGGCCAAAAAACTCATGAAAAAATGTTCAACATTTCTAATCATTAGGGAAATGCAAATCAAACCCACAATGATATATTGCCTAACTCCAATGAGAATGGCTCCTATTAAAAAGTTGCAAAGCCACAGATGCTGGCATAGATGAGAAGAGAAAGGAACTCTTATACCCTGTTGGTGGTATTGCAAACTAGTGCAACCTCTATGGAAAACTGTATGGCAATACCACAGATAACTTAAAATAGACCTACCATTTAATCTAGCAACCCCACTGCTGGGTATATACCCAAAGAAAAAGGTCACTTTACATAAAGGATACCTGCACTTGAATGCTTATAGAAACACAATTCACGATTGCAAAGATGTGGAAGCAACCCAAATGCTCACCAATATCTGAGTGGATTAATAAAATGTGATATATGCATATCCTGGAGTACTACCCAGCCATAAAAAATGGTAATCGAGTAACTTATGTGACAACCTGTATAGAACTAGAAACCATTCTTCCAAGGGAAACATCTCAAGAATGGAAAAACAAACACATGTACTTAAAAGCTAATTTGAAGTAATCAATCAATACTGAAATGTACATATGGAATTAAATCTCAATGGAAATCAAACTGGGGTCAGGAGGTGGAGATGGGTAAATACACACCTGTTAGGTATGGTACACACTATCTGAGTGAAGGATACACTTTTAATTTTGACTCAATCTCTATGTTTTGTTTATAAAATATACAAACAAAATGTGTACCCCCTAATATTCTGAAATTAAAACCTCTGAAATGTGGAAATGAGAAAAGGATTGAAGAACATAGGAAAGAGTAAATATATGGACAAAATTAAATTACTATTAACTAGCCAAATGACAATGATAATGTACAGTGGAATGTTAGCTCTATATAAAACTTAAATTTATGATAGCAATAGCACAAAAGGAATGGAGAGATAAATCTCCTAGACTGCCCTAAGGTAATTGCATTGTCTGGGATGTGAAAAAAGAATTAATTGGCTCGGTGCCTGTGGCTCAACAGGCTAAGGCACCAGCCACGTAGACCTGAGCTGGCGGGTTTGAATCCTGCCCTGGCTGCCAAACAACAATGACAGCTGCAACCAAAAAATGGCCGGGCGTTGTGGCGGGCGCCTGTAGTCCCAGCTACTTGAGAGGTGGAGGCAAAAGACTCACTTGAGCCCAGGAGTTGGAGGTTGCCGTGAGCTGTGATGCCACAGCACTCTACCCAGGGGGACAGCTTGAGACTCTGTCTCAAAAAAAAGAAAAAACAATTAATTTATCACAAATATTAATAAATCAATAATACATACTAGCATATCTACAGTAACTGCTGAAAAGTTAAATTTGAATAAAGATCAAGTACCTATCCTACAGTAATTATTCCATAACATCAAGAGGAAGAGAATCCTCCTCAACTCATTTAATGAAGCCAGTATCACCTTGACACCAAATCCAGGGAAGAGACATAACAAAAAAAGAAAAGAATCCCCTGTGAATACAGATTTAAAAATCCTCAATACAATACTAGCAAACTAAATTGAATGATAGATCAAAAATATAATTCACTATGATCAAGTGGGTTTTATCCTAGGGATGAAGAATAATTCAAAATACACAAATAAATAAATATGTTTCACTAACAGAGACCATGTGATGAGCTAAATAGATGCAGGAAAAACATTGGAGAAAGTCTAGCACCATTTTAATATGAAAACCCTCAACAAATTAGGCATAGAAGGAATATATCTCAAAATTATAAAAACCATATATGACAAACCCACAGCCAACATCATACTAAATGGGGAAAAGTTGAAAACATTCCCTCTAAGAACTGGAACAAGACAAGGGTGCCCACTGTCACCACCTATATTTAATATATTTATAGTACTGGAAGTTGTACCCAGAGCAATCAGGCAAGAGAAAGAAATAAAGGGCATCCAAATCAGGAAATAGGTCAAACGATTGTTTTTGTTGATGATGTCATCTTGTATCTAGAAAATACCAATGACTCCACCAAAAGACTCCTAGAATTGCTGACTATGTTTGCTAAAGACTCAGGTTACAAAATTATGCACAAAAAAATCAGTAGTATTTCCATATACTAATAATGGTGAAGCTCAGAATTGAATCAAAGACTCAATACAATTAATAATCTACAAAGAAAATAAAATACTTAGGAATATACCTAACTAAGGAGGTATAAAGAGGTAAAAGATCTCTATATGGAGAACTAGGAAACTTTGAGGAAATAAGTCACTAATGACACCAACAGATGGGAGAACATTTTATACTTATGGATTGGTAAAATCCACATTGTTAAAATGTCCATATTGCTCAAAGTAATTTAGAGATTAGACACAATCCCCATGAAACTACCAACATCATATTTTGCCAGATCTAGGGAAAAAAATTGGTTTTGTTTCAAGCCAAAAAAGAACTTGAATAGCTAAAGTAATTTTAAGCAAAAAGACCAAATCTGAAGGCATTGCATTACCAGACTTTAAATTATACTCCCAGGACATATTAACCAAAACTGCATGGCAGTGGTATAAAAGTAGAGACAGACCAAGGTAACAGAACAGAGAAGCCCAACATATGACCATCTACCTATAATCAACTGATCTTGGTCTTCAATAAAGCAGACGACATACACTAGGTAGAGGAAGCTCTATTCAATAAATGATGCTGGAGGAACTGGTTAGCCACATGAAGATAGAATGAAACAAGACTCCTATCTCTTTCCACATACAAAAAAAAATGCAAGAATGATAAAGATTTAAATGTAAGGCATGAAATAGTAAAATTTCTGGAAGAAATGTAGGAAAATCTCTTCTAAGAATTGGCCTAGGCAATGAATTTATGGCTAATACCACAAACGTAATGACGGACCCAATCAAAATAAATAAAGGGAACTTGATTAAATTTTAAAAAGCTTCTGCATATCAAAGAAAATAACAGAGAAAATAGACAACCTACAGAAGGGAGAAAATATTCTCAAACTATACATCTGATAAAGGCCTTATATCCAAAATCTACAAAGAACTCAAATCATCAAGAAGAAAAAAAAAAAGCATTAACAGAATTTTTTTTTAAATAGACAAGTGGCCAAAAAGCATATGAAAATTTGCTCTGTTATTAATCATCAAGGAAATTCAAATTATAACTGAAAGTCAAAGTCACATTCAGTCAAGTCTAGTCCTCTAGGCAGCCAGCATTTTACTCTGTTTCCATGAGACTGACTTTTTAAAATTCCACATGAGATCATGTAGTATTTGTCTTTCTGTGCTAGGCTTATTTTATTTAATACTATGTCCTACAGTTTCATCCATATTTCTACAAATGACAGAATTTTCTTCTTTGTTATGCCTGAATAATATTCCACTGTGTATGTCTCCAGGGATGTGTGTGCACATGTAAGACATTTCCTATCTCCAGTCATCCAGCAATCGATGTGTAAGTTATTTTCATATCCTGACAATCGTGAACGGTGCTGCAATGAATGTGTGACTGCAGATCTCTCTTCAACATACTGATTTTTCTTTTGGGTATATGCAATGTCCCCAAATTGCAATGTTTTGACTTAGCTTTTCTGACTTCATGTTGATGTAAAATCAATACCCATTCATTAGAAACTTTACTTCAAGTACTGTACATCTGTTCTGTTTTTTTACTTTCAGTACAGTATCCAATAATGTACATGCACTATTCATCACTTTATAATAACAGATGCTTTGTGTTAGATAATTTTTCCCAACACAATATAATGTAAGTGTTCTAAAAAGGTTTAAGGCAGGCCAGGCTCAAATATAATATTCAGTAGGTTAGGTGTATTAAATGTATCTTTGACTTGACAGCATTTTCAACATACATCCTGGTAAAATGTTTATCAGATGTAACCCCATTATAAGTTGAGGAACAACGAAATATACCTGTAAGTGGGGTTGCTGGATCAGATGTTAGTTCTATTTTTAAATTTTTGAGGAAGCCCTGTAGGTTTTCCTTGATGGCCATACTAATTAATATTCCTACTAACAGTGTGCAAGGATTTCCTTTTTTTCATATCCTGGCAAACATTTATTTTTTGTCTTTATTATATAGCAACCTAACAAGTTTGAGGTTTTAATTTGCCGTTTCATGATTGTTAGAGATGTTGAGTGCTTGTCATATACCTATTGGCTACCCGTATGTCTTCTTAGAAAAAAGTCTTTATTCAGGCTTGTATTAGGGATATCTAAAGAAACATAATAAATAATATATAGATTTAAGAGATTTATTATAGGAATCCACTACACAAATATGGAGGCTAAGGAATCCCTCCATATGACACCTGAAAGCTAGAGAACCAGAGAAGCTAATGGTGAAATTTAGTCTGTGTCCAAAGGCCTGAGTAACAATGTGGTAGCAATTAACGTTACCTTTTTAAACCTTCCGTTCTTCTTCCATTACTCATCAGTGTATTAAGATACAACCTCCCTCTCCTATCTTTGCTATTCTACCTTTCTTTAAGAAAGCACAAGAAAGACTAGTCTTAATGATTATTTTCCTGCATCAAGAAAGTTCTAGAATCAAATATATAATTATGTGTGCGGTAAATTTCTAAAATGCTTTTAAGTGTTCATAAATCTCTGCCAGAATCTCTGTAAAAGGTTTCTACATTTTGTACTTCCTATAATTATATCCACTTTTCTTCAAGTACCAGTAATCAGTATTTTTAAAAAATAATTTTGAATAAATGTAATTGTTTTATCAGTTTTCCATTTTTAGTTCTTGCAAGTATGATAAGATTTTCTACAATTTTTCCATATAGATCCACTTGTACACATGTGTATGCATGTACACACAGAACATTCACAGTTGACACCTGCATTGACCACCTCCTTAATTTGACCTGATTTTCATAGATGGGACATGTACCACATGTCAAACTACTGTAATATTGTTGAACTATGGTTGACCATGGGTAACTGTAACTTCATAAAGCAAAAGCATGGATAAGGAGGGGACAGTGTATTTCTAATAAATCAGTATTTATTAATGAAACTCTTCAGGAGTCTGTTTGGATCTTGCAAGCATGTTTTGTTTCTCATTCAGCTCAGGTAGAATTGGAAGAGAAGGTAGAACTCCCTAGATGAGAAGATATTACATTAAAAAAAATAAAAAAACTTTACTCATTAAATTTAACAGAACTTAATTGAGCAAAGAATATTTCACAAATGGAGCAGTCCCCCCAAACCAGAATAGGGTCAGAGTGACTCCAGGGCTGCCACATGGTTAGGTCATATTTATAGATAAAAAAAAAGCAAAAAGGAAAGTGACATACAAAAATTGAAAGTGAGATACAGAAACAGATTGATTACAACTGAGCATTTGACCAATATGAACCTGGTTTGAACAGTTGGCTGCTATAACTGGCTGAGACCCTGCTACTTGTTACAAGAATGGGTTAGAGTCTGTTTATACATTAAGTTGGGTTACAGTTCACTATGTACAGAGAAACCCTTAAAATATGTGAAGAGTCAGCTTTGGGTCAAGCAACACTAGGGAATTTGCCTGGTGTGTATCATTTCTTAAGTACATTTCAGTGCAGATGTTCATCTTGACCCATTCAAATATCTTCACCACAATTTGCTTTTGTAAATATACTTTCATGTATTTTAAACTTTTCATTCAAAACTGTTCACAACTCAAAGGAAAAAAAAATGTTTCATATGAAGGGAAATATAAATAGTTGCTTTTTAAAAGGTAGGGAGGGGAAAGGAAACAACAAGTTAAAAAAGAAAAGTATCATTTCTTATTTTGTTGTTACTTTTTAAAGAGTCAGTCTGGTATTCCCTTCCTTCTGTCTCTTAATTTGATTCTGTATGAAGTCCTGTCATCTTTTTCCCTCTTGATACACTGTGATTCCAATTTCATTCCAGTTGTCACTTGGACCATGCCTCTATCTTTCGATTGGTCTCAACGCTTGCTTCTCTCCGATCTGTCCAGACACCATTCCTGGACTTTCAGATTATCAAATATTCTTAAATTTGAAAACATACTCCATTGGTGTGGCTGTGAGAAAAACAAAATGTCACTCATATATTGTTAGTGGGAATGCAGGCTGTTACACACCGTGTGGACAGGTCATGGGCAATACCTACGAACATTTCTTTTACATGTTTATTTTTACCCAGCATTCCACCTGCAGCAATCTAGTGTAAATTATGAGAGGATATACACAGCATACTATGAATTGAAGAACTCTGCAATCACAAGACTGGAAACCACCTGTGTTTCCACCAGATGGGGACTGCTGAATAAACAGGATACATTTACTATAAGAAGAAATGAAGCATATTTTTGTAAACTACTCTAGCATGATCTCCAGGATATAGTAGGAGTAAAAGACATGGAGGAGAAAAGAATGTAAAGTATGCTACCATTTATCCATGGAAGAGGAGAGACATAAATACATATTTGCTGGTATTTTAAAAATTGTAAAATTTATCATCAAGTAAATAGACATTAGAGAAAGACAAGAAAGAGGGTAGGGTTGTTTTGTGTACTTGACTTTGTAAACCCACAATTACATAATAACAAAATAAAAATTAAAAACAATGGTGAAAATATAAAACAAGATTAAACAGGTGAACCTGTGTATAAAATTGGAGGCTTGACTAATAGAGTTAAGTGGGTGATGTAGAAACAAAGTGATTTGACTATGTATTCCCAGCACATATACCCTGTGGACAAAATGAGCAGCAATAAGACTTAAAATGGTTTTAACTGATCATATTTTTGGTAGTCGATTTGGCATTTTTATTCTGAGTATTACTTAACCTTTTATTCTCTCCTTCCACGTGCTGGAGCTGCCTACCCGCCCTCACCTTATGCATCTTCTCCACGTGCCTTCCCTGCCCAGAGCTTGTCCGTGCTTTGGGCACGATTCTCTCCAGTCTGTGCCTTCCTAATCCCTACTTTAGACTTCAGCACCTCTTATTTCCTCAAGCACGTCTCTGACTTCTTTGATTTGGTCAGATCTTCCAGCTTTAGGCTCCTGTGGTGTCATCTATTTCTGTTTTCCAGCACTTATCACACTTAAAATTTTATACTAATTAATGTGGATATTTGTTTTTCTATCAGCCCCACTAGGTTCTATGGTCCCTAGGTGTAGAATTCATGCCCATTTTATTTTTTTTATTTTTCCATGTCAATTGTCCTTCAATATTTTTGAATGCATCATCTTAGTTTAAAACAGGAAGCAAGAAAGAATACAAGAAATAAAACAGAATTTTACTATAAAAAGGAAACCTTCCTAATTTTTTTTTTTTTTTTGAAACAAAATCTCACTGTGTTGCCCTGGGTAGAGTGCTGTGGCATTAGCCTAGCTCACAGCTACCTCAAACTTCTAAGCTCAAACAATCCTCTTGCCTCAGCCTGCCTAGTAGCTGTGACTATAGGCACCTACCACAACACCTGGCTAATTTTCCTATTTTTAATAGAGACAGGGTCTCATGCTCCTAAGCTCAAGCAATCCTCCCACCTTGGCCTCTCAGAGTGCTAAAATTAAGGCATGAGCCACTGCACCCAGCCCATTGTTATGTTTTTTGATGCTGTTTCCAAAGAGATAATTAATAATACTACTTGCACCATTTTTCAATAAATAAGTGACTCTTGGTGCCAAAAGTTTAATAAATAAGTGTTTATACTTGGTGTTTTCTAGAGTTAATATGATTGGAGGTTGCATTGGCTATTACTGGTTTTTGTTTTTTTTTTTTTCCCCAATTAATTCAAGGGTAACAAATAATTAGGCTACATTGTTTGCACTGGTAAGGTAGAATCCCAGTTGTAGTTGTGTTCTTGCTCCCCACAGACTGCCATACACACTCACATTGTTCCTATTGGGTAGGAACATGCTGAACTCCTGCCCCTCATCCCCATGCTTGAATTTGTGTCTCTTGTGAACACACTGTGGTTAATCTACTGTGCCAAATTTCAAATCAGCATTGGTATGCTTGTCCTTCCATTCATGTGATACTTCCCTTAGGAGAGTATTTTCCAGTGCATCCAACTTATAACCAAGCCTACAAAAATCTCCATCTTTTCTATGGCTGAATAATAATGCAAATCAAAACCACTTTGAGATGTCACCTAATCCCCATGAAAATGGCCCACATCACAAGATCCCAAAGTAACAAATGATGGCAGGGTGCAGAGAGAAGGGAACACTCCTGCACTATTGGGGGGACTGCAAACTAGTATGCCTCTATAGAAAGAAATATGGAGATTCCCTCAAAGAACTAAAAGTAAACCCCCCATTTGATCCTGCAATTCCATTACTAGGTAGCTACCCAAAAGAAAAATAAAAATGTCATTTTACCACAAGAACATATGTTCTCGAATGTTTATAACAGCCTAATTTATAATCACAAAGATGTGGAAGTGCCCTTCAACACATGAATGGATTAATAAACTGTGGTGTGTGTATACCATCCCCATTTTATATAACACAGCACCCTGGTACGGCTCTTTAAATATTTGCTGAATGTTTTATAATATCCGTAAAAAAAAAATCAGGTAATAAGCAAGAGTTATTCACAATACAGAGGGAAAAAAGCTCAAGTTTTGATAAGTACAGAAAGGAAAAGTGGTTTTTAGGTGGAAAAATGTGGAGGCAGTTTCTCTCATTTTATCCTTTATGATATAAAAATGAAAATAAATGAATAAAAAGCTCCCTACTGTTATTGGAGAGAAGTCTCTTTCCAGTCCTAGGAATAGACATGATTCTAAGCAGAGAAGGAAAAGTGAGATGTAGTCAGCATGTCAGCCTCTGTTTTAGTTTTTAAAACACAGAACATTTTTATTTCCATGACTATAAATTGCTCTGAAGTTACCAGTAACTGATACCAGAGATGGTTACAAGTTCCTATAAAGTGACCTGTAAATAGAACGTGCTGGTTGCACTCTAAAGTGTTTTGTGAATCTATCTGACAGGTAAAAGAAGCTGAGAGATCAGCAAGCTTGGATTGTAGACCCTGCTGTTATTTCTGGTCTCTTTTCTGGAAGGTTCCGCAATGTGCCTTCATTAACTGGAACATAAGGAATGTGGCTCTCTCAAAACTTCAGAATTCAGAGCACAGAACATTGCTAATTACAGAAATAACGGATTCCTGCAGCTTCCTGTCTTCTTAATTATTTTATGTTTCCTTCTTTTGTGAAACACAATCCTGTTACCTGCTGAGATGCAATTCCCCATTCACAGAGGAAACCAAACTGGCAGCTACAGTTAGTTGGGATCAGTAAATCTTCTCAGGTTAAGACTTGGAAAGGAAGCAAGCCATAAAAAATTAATGAAGACAGATGAGTTTGAATCAGGGTAGAGGCAGGCACTTTTATTATTTTACTTTAAGGTAGAACCATGTGGCAACTCAGATGTAAAATGATGGTGGTGTTGTAGAGCTAGTTGTAGAAGTTTGGGAGTTCTTAAAGAAATGCAAAAACAAATCTGTTTTCCTTCAAAAATGGGTCAGATAGGAGTTTTACCAGAGGCAAGATATGTAATTTATGGCACTCAGTTAAAAAAAAACAATTAACCTCCTGTTATTTGTGAGAGAAAACCTTAGTAGTTTAGAAGGAAGATGTTCTAAGAAGCATTTTGGTTGGTGAAAAAAATACTAAAATTTTATGACAGGCTTCTCAACTATTTCTCTCCCCTTTTATAAAAAAAATAAAATAAAATAAAACTCCAAAAGATTTTTTTCAAGTGGCTTATCTTCTTATAATTATAGTTTATCACAGTGGCTCTCAAACTTGAGTGCAGCCAAGATTTATTCAGGGAGCTTCTTAAAAATGCAGATTTCTAAACCTCTTTCCTGGTAAATCTTATTTAAGACATCTGGATGGAGTCTTACAATCTGCAGTTTTCCTAAGCACCCTAGTGGTTTTTGACGCAAATGTTCCATGACCTACAATTTGAAACACCAAGATGAATAAAACCTGCCAAGATATATGGCTAGAAACTCTAGAGCTGCATTAATAACAACATAAATATAATAATAAAGCTAAGGACCCTCAGGTAAAAAATAACTGTTGATGATTAATAGCTCTCCAAAGGGATTTTAATACACAAATTGGTTTTATTTTAACTAGATGACAGGCCTCTGGCTGTGGGCTATTATCTCAGGAAAGCAGGTGAGTCCTCATGTCACACACACACTGCTGTTGGTTCAGTATTTGGCAGGTTGGTGTTGGTTAGGACAATATACTGTTTCAGTTAAGTGCAGAGACCGCAGACTCAGGTTTTTGCAATCCCTATCATAATGCTATGGACTATCTGTACCTTTGAGAAATTCATTTACCTTAGCCTCAGTTTCCTTATCTCTTCAATAGAAATACAAATGCCTTTTTAATAAATATTTTGTCATCTATCATGAATTGTTCTAAAGTTATTAATACACATTCAATACAGTGATTGTAATGTTACAATCACTGAAATGAATAAGAAGAATTACATTTATAGTCTTCATAATGGATAGACTTCATTGTCAAGAGGAAGGCAATGATACACTGAGGAACAGGCTCTTTTGTAAGCAGAGAATGGAAAACTTGAAGTCTCGGTCATTGTGTACTTAATAATACTGTCTTACAGATCATGAGAAATCATGATTGTCTCACCTAGCAACTCTGCCTACACATACATAAGAGTTTTAAAGACTTAATTTTTAAGAATCTGAAAGAGGTTTAAAAGTAGCAACAATGAAAAGAAGTGGGAGGAGCTATGCAAATTACTGGGGCCGACCTATGTTACATTTCAATATGAATACATCACTGGGGAAGATAGCTGAGGGGAGGACCTGCCACTTGCCCTGGCAGTGTTGGTGCAGCAGCAGCTGGCAGAGGAACTGGTGTGGGGTGGGGTGTGAGGCAGGAGGCTCCAGTAGTCAGAGGGGCCAAATAACTGCTAGGGAGACACCAGCACCTTAGTGTCTTCTTCCCCTTGTACTTGCAGCTGAACAGGGAACCCCCATTTCCCAGACCTGGTCAATTCCATGTAGGTTTCCTAGGCCTGGGAACCAAAGGGATTGTATCCATTACTGAGTCCTACCCAAATGAAACTACAGAGAACCGGTGCAACCATATATATATCCCTGGACAAAGAGCCCAGAGAGAGCTCCACCTCCACCTCCTTGTTTCTGTCTGCCAGGAGCTTTGATGTTTTTGTATTCTTATCTGTAAAATAAATCCTGTCTTACCACTGATCTGTGGTCCATGGATTTATTCTTCGAATCACCAAGTACTGAAAATAAAATTCCGGTATCAGCGAGAACAGTGCAGGTTATTTTTGACCTAGGCGCATGCCTCCTCTAGTTTCTGGAGTGGTCCCCACACAAAAATCAGATTACATATCATGACCTACAAGGAGCTTTCTGGATTTCCTGTTTACCACTAAAGAACCATTCCTCTAAATTCTACTAATTCTACTAACGTCAGTTACAGTACATTTAACTACATGAGATTATCAATATTAAAAATGTTATCCTAGGACATAGTAATTGTTGGAATATGTTGGAAATTACTATTACATGTTACATTGCTATTTCATTTTCCAGAATTAGATGTGCTTCCTAAAAACACTGAAAATTTCCCTAATCCTGGAACTGACAAATCTATCACTCTACCATGCTTTGTTTCTCAACCTAATTGGTGCTGTCTTTCACTTCACCTTATTTCAGCACTTTGAGGATATTACTCCTTTGACTTCTAATTTGCAAAGCTTCTCATGAGAGGTATGTTCTAATTCTTGTTTTTGTTCTTCTGTCTAGGATGTCTTTTATTTTTTTCTGTCTGCCTTCAAAATTTTCTCTTTAGCTTACAGCAATTAGAATATTATGTTTCTGGGTATTTAGTGTTCTTTATATGTTATCTGAGCTCTCCAGTCCATAATTTGATATTGGAAAAAAATTTTTTTTAATTCTTGGCCACTATATTTCTAAATATTTGTTTACCCCATTTTTTCTCCTTCTACAATTCCAATACACATATGGTAGACAATTTTACATTGTTCTACGGCTATTGTGAACTTTGCCCTTCTCTTCCACTCTTTATTTCTTTTTATTCAGTCTGGATATTTTTTATTGACTTATTCAAATTCACCAAACCTTTCCTCAGCTGTGTTGAGTCATCTTATGAGTGTGAAGGAATTCTTTCTCTCCATTACCATATATATTATTTCTAGTATTTACAGTCAATTCTTTCATGTACTTTCCATCTCTTTGCTGATGTTCTCCATGTGTTCTTGGTTGTGTCCAATTTTCTCACTGAAATATTTAACCCAGCTGGCAGAGGAACTGGTGTGGGGTGGGGGGTGATGCAGGAGGCTCCAGTAGCCAGAGGGGCCAAATAACTGCAAGGGAGACACCAGCACCTTAGCGTCTTCTTCCCCTTGTATTTGCAGCTGAACAGGGAACCCCCATTTCCCAGACCTGGTCAATTCCATGTAGGTTTCTTAGGCCTGGGAACCAAAGGGATTGTATCCATTACCAAGTCCTAGCCAAATGTAACTATATTTAATAATATATTTAATAATATTAATTAAATATTTAATATTTAATAATATTCAGAGTTATTTTAAGTTCTAGTATTTGATTTTTATCTGAGCCTGGTTCTATGGATTATTTTGTCTCTTGACAATGGATTTCTTCCTTTCTTTTTCTTGAGTCTTAGAAATCACTAGTAGAACAGAAGGAACTGAGGCAAATACTGTGTATGCCTGGAAACCAGTATGTCGTTGTGTTGGATCAATTATGTTCAGTCATTCTTGTCAGAAATTGAGCTGCATTTGAGTTTTGATGTTCCTATTGTTACTCTCAATATATCACCTGCTCGAAATTCTTCTAGCTTTACCTTGTGCTTAGGGTAGGAGTTGAGTGACC
Organism: Perodicticus potto; assembly: GCA_963574655.1. Taxonomy (NCBI): domain Eukaryota; kingdom Metazoa; phylum Chordata; class Mammalia; order Primates; family Lorisidae; genus Perodicticus; species Perodicticus potto. The sequence goes on along the minus strand of CAUYRH010065920.1, from coordinate 32,016 downwards.
ACAAGATTTTTCTAAATATTCTTGTTCTACTCATAGCTTCGGACTTTCTCTAGGAATTTATACTTTGGAGAAGTATCTTTCTAGGTTCTGCCCTTCTGCTAGAGCAGTGGTTCTCAACCTTCCTAATGTCACAGCCCTTTAATACAGTTCCCATGGGTCGCAACCCACAGGTTGAGAACCACTGTGCTAGAGGAACACCATTATAACTTTTTAGTAAACTGTTTTATAGCATGGTGGTGGGATTCAGAGAATATTTTAACATTCCAAGCCAGGCATTGTTTTCCTGGATTTTTCGCATGGTGTCTTTTCTCAATGAACCTGCTACTCCCTTTGCAGTAAAAGGCCCAGGATTATGTTTCTTCCTGGATTTTGAAAGCAGAATGTTTTTGTATTTTTCCTGCTCCCTTCCCATAACTACAATGGATATTCATTTATATCCTGGTGATAACAGGTTTTGCTATCCTTCCCTTAGTGATATAAGGCTATTTTTCCAGAGGGAAGAGAACTCTAGCAAGGTTCCATGCAGGTCCAGAAAAACTTACCACTCTGTTCCTTAAGGCCTGCCACCCATGTAAGGCTTTTTTCCATCTATTCCTGGCTTCCAATCTTCCTCTGAGCATCCTATGGAAGTCCAGGAAACAAAGCCTGTGATTAGGTGCAAGTTCTTCTGTGTCTGCATTTCCTGGTAGGTCTAAGTTTATGATAGTCTGTGTGGTCTTAGCAATTATAGTCAAAATCTTTCACACTTAAATAATGGTTTTGACTTTTTCTTATGCCCTACTCAAGAGAACCAGCATCTGCATTTCTGAGATGCCTGCTTTTTTTTAGATTTGAGGCTAGTTGTTTGTTATGTGATCTCAGCTCTCTGATGTATACACAAAGAGGTGCAATTTCACAAATTATACCACTTTTTCTTATAGTTAAGAGTGCAAGGGATACTCTTTCTAGCAGTTGACATCCTAAGTGGAAGCCAGAGAGGTCTTTCCACTTTAACTTCTTAAACATAGGCTTAGGGTGTTTTATAAGTATTATAATCTTAATCTGAAATATTATTATACAACAAATTTTATGTGATTGCAGCTTCTCTGTGGCAATTAGGTCCAATCTTCACAAAAGAAACAACTAGATGATTTTCTTTTTTATTTTGCATATTTCTGATTACTAAGGCCTCTAAAAACAAGTAATTTCCTTTTAATCTTCACTAACATTTGTATTATTCTATCCTTTGCCTAGCAAACGTTAAGAACCTTGACAAATAACAGAGTTCCAAATCTCTTGGGGGAACTGAGTTTTCACAGGGGATATTTTTCCTTTTCTCTGATCATAATGCCCTTCCAACATTTTTAAAGATACTCAAATTTAATTCTCATTTCAAAAATTTTTAAGGATCTCTAATTTCTTCAAGATCTTAAAAAAAAAAAAAAAAAAAAAAACCTGATAATTCTGAGATTTAATTAATGAGACCAGAGCTGCTTCATATAACTGGAAATTCACAGGGATTGATCAGCCTTTCTGTGATAAATAAACTCGAACATCTATCGCAAGGAATTACCAATTGCACAAGATGTTTTGTGTCTGCTTTACTGAGGGAGATGCTGGAAAAGGAAATTTTCAAGCATGTTTATTGTTCTCTGTCTACTAGCTTTGCATTTAACAATGGTTTTTGACAACTACATTTAACAGAGGGTTAATTATGAACCATAAAGGACGTTGACCTCATTTTGACCAAAATTCCCACTCAAGATCATTATCTACCTACATTATAATAAACCATTCCAAGACTGCAATCACTTAATTCTAAATTAGAAAACTTTTAAAAGTTAGAATTTATTGACTAATTATGAGGCACCAGGCAGTTTGCTAAGTGCATTAAATTCATAATTTAATTTTCACAACAGAGTGAGATAGATAATATTTATCTCTGTTTTACCTAATAATAAACTAAGACTTAGAGAAGAATTTCCAGGTTCCCAAAACTAGTGCATAGAGGAGCTCACTGTTATTGTCTCCATCTTACTCTTAACTGCACATTATACTGTGTCAAAAACATCATTTCATAACACAATCATCATGTATTTTAACACCAGGGGCAGTACGGTATTGATGAAAAGAACACAGGGACTTCTCATATTTGGGTTAAAAAGGTGATTATTAAAACAACCTGTGAATTCCTGAGCAAATCACTTTCTTTCTAACCACCATGACTTAACTGTATGATTAAGAGATTGCATCTGTTTGGTCACGGTGGCTCATGCCGGTAATCCTAGCCTTCTGGGAGGCTGAGGCAGGCAAATTGCCTGTCCTCAGGAGTTCAAGATCAGCCTAAGCAAGAGAGATACCCTGTCTCTACTAAAAATAGAAAAACTAGCCGAGTGTGGTGGTGGGCACCTGTAGTCCCAGCTACTCGGGAGGCTGAGGCAAGAGGATCACTTAAGCCCAAGAGTTTGAGTTTGCAGTGAGTTATGATGTCATGGCACTCTACCAGGGTGACATAGTAAAACTCTGTCTCAAAAAAAAACTTAAAAAAAGAGAGATTGCATGTGGTGATTTTTTCAGACTTCTAATTCAGGAACTGGTCTAAAAGTTAGAAAACTGCATAAACCAATTTATACTAATCTGTGAATGGCCATCTCTGTACTTTAATGGTCATTTGATTTTTAAAGACAAAAGTACCCACAAGACCAAATGACTCACTAATTGAAGCAAGTAAAGCTGTATAATCAAGTGAAAAGACTTTAGGTGATCAGGAATTATGTTATCACTAATTTCACCTCTAGTATCAGTCCTTGCTTGCTTCCTTTTTCCAGGCTTAATTTTTCATGTCTTTTTTTCTGTTTTTGTTTCAACTAAATATTTTAGTAGATACATGCTAAAATTTTAAGATGTATAAATTCAAACTGCCAAAGCTAAAAAATCTAGTGAAAAGAGCAAGGAGAGGACCTATCTGTGAGTCCAAATAAAGAAATATATTTGTATCAAATTAAATATCTCTACTGTCACAGTGTAACTTATTTCCCAGCACCTGTTTTTATCCCCATGCCTAAATGGCAGCAGAGATAGTTAACTCTGTACTTCTCCCTAATGCATGGTCAGTCTAGTAGAGCATACTGCAGTATTTTTCAATATCATCTGGGACACGCTGGGGATGTAGAGCAGATGACAAGGTGTCAACAACCCTGTTCTCTTCACACAGAGGGATGTGCTTTTATTGTGGTACGCCTCATTCACCAGTCTTCCACAGTTTGCTAGGGTAAATTTCCTGCTTTAATTTTCTGTTCATCAAAATTTAATTTCAATAGACTCATTTTTATAGTAAATCGAGGAGAAATAACAGACAGTATTTAAGTTTGGGCATGAGACAAACCTGGATTTCAAATGACTCTTTTACTAGTTGTGTGATTAGTTGTGTGTGGCCTTGAGAAGTTTATTTAGTTTGCTTAAAGTTAAATTCCCTCTACTGCAAAAAGATGGAGGTAGGGATGTATTATTTTTTTTTGAGACAGACTCACTATGTCACACTCGGTAGAGTGCTGTGGCATCACAGCTCACAGCAACCTCAAACTGTTGGGCTTGATTCTCTTGCCTTAGCCTCCCAAGTAGCTGGGGCTATAAGCACCTGCTACAACACCTGGCTATTTTTTAGTTGCAGTTGTCATTGTTGTTTAGCAGGCCCAGGCCCGGTTTGAATCTGCCAGCCTCGGTGTATGTGGCCATTGCCCTAAACACTGAGCTATGAGCACCAAGCCATAAGGGGATATATGATTAATGATAGTTCCACCTCATAGACTTCAGGAGAGGGTCAAATGGGATGATACATTTAAGGTAGTCTCTTCAAAAATAATAATAATTTGGTATTTTAAAGCTAGTTTTTGGTGCTATCTATAGAAAATCATTTTTTCCTCTTTCTATAATGAGATTCCTATAGCCTGATGGGCTGTCTGATCTAAATGCTTTCATTTACAGATCACAAGGACTAAGTGACTTTTTTCAGACATCACATAATTGCATTCTTGGAATAGAATTCACTTTTCATGCTTCCCAGACCAACACTCATTCTTTGTACCTCTCTATCAATCAAAAATTTGCATCCAAAAATATGGTTTGGCATTATGGACATAAATGGCAGTAAAGTTAGGAGTTGTGGAAATAGATTGAGATGAGTTCAAGTAATAGCTCACCCACTACTACCCAACTATGTGACTATAGAAGTTATTTTACCTATGCCCTAATGTCTTTGCCTGCAAATAAGGAATAAAAGACCAATTAAAAAAAGACCTCTAATCAATATATTTACAAGCTCCAGAGTGAGATAGTGAACACATATTATGAGGAGAGATCTGATGGTGGATGCCAGGCAGCTAGGGCAGTGAACGTGTAAAGCAGAAGAATATCATTTGAAAAGCAAAGGCAGAAGATCCAAAAACTGAGGGCTGGAATGCCGTCTCCCCCATGTACTGCCTCTGGAACCTTGGGTAGGGGGTTCAAACTATCTGTGCCTCAGTGTACTCATCTTTGAAATGGGAACCATATCACTTCTCAGCCTTTTGGCTAAGATCAAGTGAAATGGGAATCATAAGAGTATCTACTCAATAGAACTGGTATAGTGAATAAATAAATCAAAGCACTTAGAACTGAGTCTGCCACTCAGCTATAAATAATAGCTGTTGTTAGTTGGATTTTACTTATTCATATGCCATCTTATTTGTTTAAAGAGTTTTAAGGTAGTTTTCAAAACAATCTATAATATATCTCTGACTCAGACATTTTTGTAAAACCCTGAAATTCTATAGCCTTCTGCCCACTAGACATTTCCATGTCTTGTATTATAGTTCAGATGCCCCAAATTGAACTTATTTGACATTTAAAAGATGTTTTCTTCTATAGATTTCTCTACCTCAAAATTAATACTCACTCTACCCATCCAGGTAGCCAAGCTAGTTTATGGGAAGCCCTGTAGACATTTCCTTCCTCCTTACCCTCCCTTTCACATTGGGATTCTGCCACTTTTAATCTATGTGTTACCTTCACTTCACCTGCCTCAGTTTGCCTCCTGAAGACTGAGTCCTAGGAGGGCAGGAATCACAGCTCCTTCATGTATACTGATGGAGCTCAACAGCAACAGTCATCCAGCCAAGCTTCTGGCCATCAGTTTAATGGCTGAGACAGATATGTAACAAGTACTTGGAGGAATCTTTCATATAAGTGGAAATCATGATCAGCACTATGAAGGAAGGAAGAAACATATAGAATGCAATGAGAATATATAAAAAGGGTGGGACCTTCATGTGGGAAATGTGAAGCCCTATTGGGCGCCTCAGGGATTTAGTGGCAGAGTCTGGAACCAATTGAAGTTCTTCTGACCTCTTGAATCAGAGACTTTTACCCAAGGCTTTTCTTTTCTTTTTTTTTTGTTTTATAAATTAAAAAAAGAACAAAAACTTTATTTCTCAAAGTTACCTCCATCAAGTTCAAGGCACTTATTTTTATGTAATGATACTAGCTATTTAGTCCATCCCTAAAGAGCTGAGAGTCTTAGGAATTTACCCATGTCAATGCAGTCTTTTTTACATTATTAACTGAAAACTTATTTGGAGGCCCTTTGGAGATTTTTAAAAACTGAGACACAAAAGAAGTCAAAAAGAGCTAAATCAGAACTGTAAGGTGGATGCCTATTTAATTTGTCCTTGAAACTCCTGCAAAATTGTCCTTGTTTGGTGAGAGGAATGTGTAAGAACATGTGTGCTGGTGAAGGACTCTCTGGTGAAGCTTTTCTGGGTGTTTTCCTGCTGAAACTTTGTTAACATTCTCAAAATTCTCTCATAATAAGCAGAAATTGTCATTCTTTGGTCCTCCAGAAAGTCAATAAGTAAAATGCCTCTGAGTAGCCCCCATCACCCCCAAAAACTATTGCCATCACTCTTGCTCTTGACTGGTTAGCTTGTGTAGTCAAGGTAGCCTTTTCTTATCCAGAGCAAAGCATGGAGACTTAGCCACAAGGGAAACCATTGGCAGAAGGTGTCTAGAAAAAGCAGGTTCTCATCACTGCAGCAGCAGGCTGACTCAGTTGTGATCCTCCAAGGTAGAGAGTAAGTCAACATGGGTCCTAGCAGCATTGTGTCTACAGGATCACTCAGTTCTTCTGGTTTTCCATTCTAAATATCTCTTGAATCCATTCATTTCTCTCCATTCTCATTACCTCTGATCTAATCCCAGGTAGCATTATTTCTCACCAAATACTGCCACAGCCACCTCCTCACAGCCCAATAATGCTCTCTAGAGATCCCTAAACTCTTCATGCTTTGTTTTTCAAGGAAAATTTGGCTATGCTTTACCTAAATTCTCCAGTGGTTTAAGATAAAATCCCAAAGCCTCAATAATACTGACATGGCCCGTCTCTGGCATCTTGGCCTTAGCTCTTGCTCTCTCTACCTTCCCCCCTCTTCTCCAGCCACAGAGGACTTTCTGCCTTTTGTCTACTCACTTTGAACCTTGACACATGCTATTCTATCTGGGAAGCTCTTGGACAAATCCCATTACTTTAACCTTAATCTTCAAATCTCATCTTGCACACATACCATTTCTTCACAAATGCCTTCCTTGACAAATTCATGACACCCTGACTCCCCCTCCTCCATCCACCAGTGATTCTCTGATTCTCAGCTTCTGTGAACAAAAAAGTGACCTAAGGAGTTAATTATGTTTGTTAAAAATGTAACTGCCCAAGGACGATCCATAGAGTACCTTGGTATAGATCTGGGTATTCTGCATTTTTATTAACCAATGTCTTCAGGGGCTTCTGATCAATTGGCTCTCAGATCACACTTTGAGAAGTCTTGAATTCACTCCTCTTGCTATATGGTGCCAAAGTACCTTTGTTATCTTCTCCATAGTAATCCCCAGTGCTTTATAAATTACTTAGAGTCTATAGTCCCTGATATTTTTTTTCTTTTTTGGACAATAAAGCTTATGTTTTATTTATTAAGAAATGGGGTCTTGCAACATTGTCCAGGCTGGACTTGTACACCTGGGCCCAAAGGATATTTTTGTCTCAGCCTCCTAAGTAACTGGTTCTATAATAACTGGTAACAGGCACCACCATGCCTGGCTCATATTTTTATTTTAAAAAATTGTTATTTTTTGTTTTTTGAAACAGAGTCTCACTTTGTCACCCTTAGTAGAGTGCCATGGTGTCACAACTCACAGCAACCTCAAACTCTTGGGCTTAAGCGATTCTCTTGCCTCAGCCTCCCTAGTAGCTGGAACTACAGGTGCCCACCTTTTGTTGCAGTTGTCATTGTTTAGCAGGCCCAGGCCAGGCTTGAACCCACCAGCCTCAGTGTATGTGACTGGCGCCCTACTCACTGAACTATGGTTGCCGAGCCTTATTAAAAAAAATTTTCAATATCTGAAATGTATTAAAATAATTCTTCCTTAAATTTCAAAAAATTAAGCAGATACAAATGTTTTGGTTGTATAGATAGCTTTTATAACTCTTAAGTCATTGCTATGAGTGTTCCCTTCACCGAAACAGTGTTCACTGTACCTGTCAGACAGGTTTTTATCCCTCCTCTTTTCCCCTCTTCCCCGCTATCCAGTCTTGATTTCTAATGACTTTCACTTCCTTTCAGTGCTGATGTGTGCCCATGAATAAGTTCCAAATTATTATACAGTACATGTGGTGTTTGTTTTTATGTTCTTGAAATATTTTACTTAGGATAATGGTCTCCAGTTCCAGATCGTTGCAAAAAGGCATTAAATTATTCTTTTTTATGGTTGAGTAGTACTACATGTTATATGTATATACCACATTTGTTGATCCACTCAAGAACTGATGAGCACTTAGGTTGATTTCCATATCCTTGGTTTTGGGAATTGTGCTGTGATAAACATTCAAGGACACGTGTCCTGTTGATAAAAGAACTGCTTTTTCTTTGGGTAGATAACCGGTAGTTGGACTTCTTGGTCAAATGGTAAGGCTATATTCATGTCTTGGAGGAATCTTCATACTGTTTTCTAGAAGTTTTACTAATTTGTAATCCCACTAGGGTATATAAGTATTCCTTTCTCTCTGCAACCATGCCAGTATCTACCATTTTTTTGTTATTTTTTCTTTTTACTTTTTAATAATAGCTATTCTGGTGAGGTAAGGTGATATCTCATTGTGGTTTGAAATTGCAATTCTCTGATGATTAGTGACATTGAACATTTCTTGGCCATTTGTCTATTTTCTTTTGAAAACTTTTTGTTTATGTCTTTTGCTCATTTTTTTAATGGGATTTTTTTTCTTAATTATCTATTTTTAGATTATGGGTATCAGCCTTTAGATTGCTTATTCTGTTATTGTTTTACTCTACAGAAGCTTTCTAAATTAATCAAGTTTCATTTATTTACTATGTCTGGGTTTTTAGTTATAAATTCTTTTCCTAAGCTGATATCTAGAAAAGCTCTTCCTATGTTACATTCTAAAATTTGTATGGTTTTATACCTTACACTTGAAGCTTTTATCCATGTTAGTTTTTGTATATGGTAATACACTGAGATTCTGTTTCATTCTTCTGCATGTGTCTATACAGTTTCCCCAGCACCATTCATTAAATAAAACTTCTCTTTCCCATTATATTTCATTGTCTGCTTTATCAAAGATCAGTTGCTTATAGGTAGTTCATTTTATGTCTAGATCCTCTGTTACTATTTTTATCCCAAATGTCATGTTGTTTTTGGTTACTATAGCTTTTAGTATAATTGAAGTCTGGTAGTACCATGCCTCCAGCTTTTTTTTTTTTTGCTTAAGATTGCTTTGGCTATTTGGACTCTTTTTTGGTTCAAAAGGAAACATAAAATTATTATTTCTAGATCTATGAAATATTTTTCTATTTTTATGGGAAATTGGGTTAAATTTATAAATCACTTTGGGGAGTACGGACATTTTAACAATGTTGATTCTACCAATCCATGAGCATGAAATCTTTTTCCATCTGTTTGTGTCATCTGTGATTTCTTTCATCAGTGTTTCATTCTTCTCTTTGTAGGGATCTTTCATCTCCTTGGTTAAGTATATTCCAAAATATTTAATTTTCTTTGTAGCTATTGTGAATGGTATTGAGTCTTTGATTTAGCTCTCTATTTGAATGTCATTAGTGTGTAGAAATACAACCAAATTGTGTACCTCAATTTTGTAATCTAAGACTTGTATAATGTTATTTATCAATTTCTGGAGCCTTTAGTGGAGTCTCTGGGATTTTCTAGATAGAAGGTCATATCCTCAGTGAGAAGCAATTGTTTGACCTCTCCCAATTTAAATATCCTTTCTTTCTCTTGCCTGATTGCTTTGTCTAGGACTTCTAGTAGTATTTTGAATGGAAATGTTGGCAGTGGGCACCCTTGCCTCATTTTAGTTCTTAGAAGAAATGCCTTCATTTTTTTCTCTTTCAGTATGATGTTGGCTGTGTATTTGTCATATATGGTTTTCATAATTTTCATATATATTCCTTCTGTGCTTAGGTTGTTGAGTTCTTTCATCATGAAATTGTTCTAGATTTTAATGAAAGCTTTATCTCCATCTATCTAAATCAGGGGCGTTCAACCTGCCGTCTGTAGGCCACATGCTGATTTGGTGAGGAATATTTTTGCTTGTCTGTGGTGTTGGATGTTGCAAAAAGTATGTGTAGACCCCCTCCACTTTTGGCTAGTCAGCTTTTATCAGTGTTTGTGTATTCATTTATTTATTTATTTATTTATTTATTTATTTATTTGAGACAGGGTCTCACTCCTGAGCTCAAGCAATCCACCTGCCTAAGTCTCCAAAGTGTGTGAGCCATGCTCAGCTTAGTGTTTGTATATTTAGTATGTTTGTGGAAGACAACTCCTATTCTTCCAGTGAGGAACAGAGAAAAACAAAGGATTGGACACCCCTGATTTAGATGATCATATATACTATTTGTATATGTTGAGCCATACTTGTATCCCTGGGATACAACCCACTTGATCATGTGAATTATCTTTTGATGTGTTGTTAAATTTGGTTTTCTAGGATTTTATTGAGGAGTTTTGCATCTACTTTCAAAATGGATATTGGTCCATAGTTTTCTTTTTTTGTTGTATCCTTTTCTAGTTTTGGTATCAGAGTAATACTAGTTTCATAAAATGAGTTGGGAGGATTCCCTCTTCTCAATGTTATGGAATTTATGAAGTTAGTAGAATTTATGAATCTGGGAGCTCCTAAGTTATGTGCATATATATTTAGTATGGTTTTATCTTCTTGTTGAATTGCTCCCTTAACCTTTCTATAATGACTATGTTTGTCTTCTTTACCATTATTGATTTAAAGTAAATTTTATCTGATATGAGGATTGCTACATTAGCTCTAGTTTCCATTTGCATGGAATATATTTTCCCATCTCTTTACCCTGAGTCAGCGTGGGTCCTTGTGGGTTAAATGTGCTTCTGAGAGACAGAAAATACATGAGAGGTTTTTTGTTTGTTTGTTTTTGTTTTTCTAAATCCACTTTCTAGTCTGTGTTATTTGAGTGGAACATTCAGAGCATTTACATTGAGTCATCGTATTGATATGCAGGATATTGGTCTGTTTATTATGTTGAGTAGTACCTTGTGGCTTTGGTTTTCTTCTTGTGCTGTTGACTATACAAGCTTGGCACTTTAGCTTTGGGGTGACTTTATACTGGTGGTTGTCTATTGAGCTGATCCATGTATAACACAGTTCTGAGTATTTCCTATAGGGCAGGACTCAGCATGATAAATTCCCTCAGTATTTGCATGTCTGTAAAAGTCTACTTCTCAATCATTTATGAAACCTAATTTTGTAAAATACACAATTCTAGGCTGGCAGATATTCTGTTTAAGAAGGTTGAAGATGGAGCCCCAATCCCTTCTGGCTTGTAAGGTTTTCATGGAGAAGTCTGCATTTAGCCTGATGGATTTTCTTTTGTGGATTAGTTGTTACTTTCTGCTTTCTGACTGTAGATTTTTCTCCTTTAACTTTGGCCAGGTTGATTACTCTGTATCTAGGAGATGTCCTCTTTGCTATGAATATTTCTACAGTTCAATAACCATCTTATATCTGGATATCTGAATCTCAGGTGATATCACAGAAGTTTTCCTCCATAATTACCTCAAAAACATTTTCCATACTTTTTGCTCTTTATTCTTCTCCTTTGGGGATACCTATAATTTGTATGCTAGTTTGTTTCACGTAGTCCTATATTTCTTTGAATGATTGTTCTGTCTTTTTTATCTTCCTACTTGAATGACTGGGTTTGTTTGAGAGCCTTGTCGTCAAGCACTGAAATTCTTTATTCTACTTGGCTTAGCCAGTTGTTGAAGCCTTCTGCTATATTTTGAAATTCCCTAAATTGTTGGTTTAAGTTATATTATAGGTTTTTTTATGTTGTCCATCTCTTTAATGACTTATTCATTTTTTTCATAAATTTCCTGAAATAAGTTTTGGCTTCTTTTTGTTGGTTTTCAACTTTCTCTTCTATTCCATTCATCTTATTTGCCATTCATATTCTGAATGCCAATTCTGACATTTTGACAATTTCTTTTTGGTTGGGATCTACTACTGTACTGCCATTGTGATCCCATGGGCAAGGTATACTGTTTTGTTTTTTCATGTTGCCAGAGTTATTTTGCCGGTTTCTTCTCATCTGAATCCTATTCTTTTGACTCAAGGCTTATAGGTGATCAGGAAACCTGTTCTTTGCTGGGAACTCTCCTACTTAGTGGGAAGAAGGAGACATCCTTAGGTGATGCCTTTGTGCTCTACTTTGAAAGGTTGACCTAGCAGGAAAGAGGCATAAGCACTGAGAACCCATAGTGTACCTGTTCAGTTTTGTCTCTTTACCCTGCGACCATCACAGTTCAAGCCAGTGATGGATGATCTTCATGAAGGGTGGTGGGTTCTTCCCCACATCATTGTTGGGACTCAGTTTAGGGGATGGGTAAGACCCTCTCCATGGAGACTGGTGTGGTAGGGGATTGTTCAACCCAGGGTCTCTCTATGGAGGTGACAGTGGCAGTCTGATGATGCTACCAAGGCAGTAGGGATGAGTGTCTGGGCATTTGCTCAAACCATATCTGGGTAGAATGTTGGCTGGAGGCTGAGGGGATCCCCTGGTGGAGCACTGAATCTTTAGCCCAGTGGCAGCAGGTGCCTAAGAGCCAGAGTAAGAGCTGAGTAGGATCGGACTACAGCATACGAACTGCAGAGGTTCATCAGCACAGGTGGTAGGTCAGCCATACAGGCAAGTATCTAATCTAGTGGCACTGAGAATATGGATGTCAAGCCTCAGGCTTCTCAGGTAGTGTTTGTGGTGCCTCCACTGCTCAGATCCTGCACCTGGGGAGGGTGGAGAAGGCACTCAACACCCAGTCACAGCACATGATATGGGGGACTGTCTGCTTAGCCAACTCCCTCCCTAGCCTGATTGGAGCTATGCAAGGTCTGCTGATGCAAAGCCAAGCCCCACACAGAACTGTCCCCTGTAACAGAGAGCTCAAAATGATATCAGTTGCATAAACCTGGGATTGGTACCCACCAAATCACTGCTGTGCCCATTCTCTGGTATAATGTCTCTGCAAAAACTCCAAGTAGCTCTGTAGTGGTGGGGGAGGGCACACACATACCTTGGGCCTCAGTGTCTCCTGAATGAGCTTGGAGCCCCAAGGCTTTCTCTTCTTGACCTTCCCCATGAGGATGCCTTCCCAAAGTTTTCTTCAGTCTTGCTGAATGAATCACATCACCTTTTCTTCACTCTGATGTTTTCCATCACTTCATTTTATAATGTTCTTTCCAAGAAAAGCCATCCATAGGTAAGTATCCACCTGCAACTTCAGATACTGTCCTTCACAGTAGTGCATACGAATGGGTTGCTTCTAGTCCACCATCTTCTCCAATCTCCCCTCTCTCACTGACAGATTTTCTAATGAAACTGAAACTCAGAATGAAACTCCATGCAGACAATCTGGTAGAGTAAAGCCAGACGCTGGAGCCAAGAGTTGCCACAGCAGAAAGAGGCATTTTTATTGCAGGGTGCTGTGCGAGAATGAGCAGCTAGCACTTTTTAAAAACTCCCCTGCCAATTTTCTGTGCTTTATTATATATAGGAATTTTGTCTGTGTTGTTGGCATCTATAATCTTCATGCCCATAACAGCAGATGTTTAATAAATATTCCTTAAATTAATGATGATTCCTTACTTCTGTAGAATACTTAACAATTTATGATAAGTTTCATCCTGATAAACCTGTCATAAGTACATATCATAAGTCAAAAAAGCATTTTATACCCTCCAATAAATCTATGGTAAAGTTGAACAATCCAAATTCAAACCATCCTATGTTAGGTCCCCAGGGACTGTCTGTACACACAAACCAGGTTGACGATAATGTATCCCACTGCATTTGGGCACCATGCTTGAAACCTTGGGCAACTTCTGACTTTTGGATAATTGTTTATCTGCTTATTGAGGCTCATTTATTTCAGTTGTCTCCATGCAGGTCTCTTCCTTTTCCTCTTCCACATACTACAGTGACTCTTAAGCCTTAATTGCACAGCAAGGTTCCTGCCCCCTTCCAGGGGCTTTGCTGGTGAGCTGTCAAAATAGAAAACCCTAGAGACAAAATGCTACCACCAGTGAAAAGACAAGAGGCTCCTGGTGAACCAAGCTCTTCATGGCAGCTCTGTGTTCTACAGGATCAGCTATCAGAGGCTAAGGGGAGATGATAAGGAAATTGAATCAGCATGCTGAAGGCTTCCCTTCCACAGAAGTATTTAGTAAGAAAATGCTGAGAAAGATATATCAAGTCTCAAACCTGCCTCAGGTTTCCAAGAGGCAGCAATTTTCTCAGGTTATGCTGTCATCACAGTGTGTTAGAAAGATCTAAGTTAAAATCCAAAGTGAACCAAGCTCTATGGCAGCGGTTAGTTAATGACATTACAACCACTGAAAAGCAAAAGTTCCTGAAGATTGTGATCCAGTAGAACTTGAGTTTTCCCATAAAGTTCTATTTTTAACTAGCACCTCTCTATGTAATTCTAATGCAAGTAAGTCCTCAGCCCACACCTTGAGACACTTATATTTGGGCTTGGGTAAGTCAGGTGCCCTCTCTGAGCCTCAATTTCCTCAAAAGCAAACCAGAACTGATACATCCAGCCTATCCTACTTCATAGGGTTGTTTTGAGAAATTATGAATATTGTGACAGCTATAAGGTACTACATGGGTCATTAGAGATACACAAAAATCAGGAAACATGAAATCTATGCAGATCAGCAACACTGATAAGCTGAGCAAGTTGAAACTTGCATGGATGAATCAGAAAGGATACTGTGTTCCTGAGATAATGGACCACGACTCAGTGTGTCTCAAAACTCTTGTAGACATGTATTAAACATAAATGTAGAGATTTCATTACTAGAATTGTTGATAGTAGTGTAAACAATGATTTTTTGAAAACATATGAATTATTGTAGATACCTTCTAAATATAATAATACAACCCAGAGAAATAGTTAACAATTAGATTTTAGTTATCTACTTAATTTATGATGTATCACTCAATGGTTGCAATGGAGTTGACTCTCAAAAACACTACTGAATAGAAAAAGAAAATGCCATCTCTGATAGCTGGGAAATAACTTATCATTCCCTCAAAAGCCTCTGAAGGTTTGTTTACTTCACCTCTCCCTTCACTGTATCAGTTCTGAAGGTATCAAAGCATCAAGGACCTCGAGGAGCACTGTTACTGATTCAAGGCCCTTCTTCACTGAGCTACATTAGCCTGATTAACATGGCTGTGTTCTGGATTTGTTTTCTGGAAACACTTAGAACATAGAACCACCTATATGGGACTAAGGAGAGTTTTCTTAAGAAGTGCCTCCTTGAAAATGCCTTGCTCTTTTAAGAACGAGGAAATAGGATCTAAGGGGATTTCTGAGTATCAGACATAACCTCCCTTCCCCAACAGCCATCCTTTTATGCTTACCTATACTCCGAAATATGATAAGCCCACTGGCAGAGACAAAATTTCCCAACCCTGTGCCTTGTACTCAATAAAGGTTTCATACCAGGTAAGAGACAGAGAAAAAACATAGGTGGGTGGATTTAGTCTGCAGGGGCAAAGCTGGGGACCTGCTGATTGCAGCAAGAGTGGCTACATTGCCATAGCAATTAGCAAGCTGATCATTTTGGCACCCTCACCTCCCCAAGTTGCCTGTGGGGACAAAGGCAACTTGTCTCTCCCAAGGGTTTTGATATAATGCAGAGGCTGCCTTCTTTACAAGGTGCCTAAAATTATGGTATGTTCTAGAGCTTTGTTATCTCTCACATTTCTTTGAAATCACAAAAAAATTCAATTGAACTATAGGCAATTCTGTTGTAAGGAAAAATAATCTCTTGCTTTTAAAACCATACAGAACATCTTATATTCATTTATTTGGTAATATTTGTTGAATATAAAATTTACTTGACACATATTCTAATCTCACATCCTCACAGTCTAGAAAGTAAATAAGACAAGAACAAAAATCATTATAATTATTAAAAAAAAGATTATGCCCTAGGAAACGCTCTGTAAATGATTTGCATTTATGATTCCAAGAATTCAGAGTTACTGCAACAGCTGATGGCAGAATAGACTTTCAGAAGATGATTAAATCCTCTCTAAGCAAGACTAGTATGTGGGAATGAACTGTGTCCTTGGTGAATTAACCAAACTGCCGCTCCAACACCTTTACCTCAAGGTGGCTTTGTGGCTTCCTATTTACTGACATCTACATGCTGATAAATATTTTAATTATGGAATATTGACATTTGAGTGAAAAATAATATTGTGGTATCTTGAAAATCTTATAGTCACTTTCAAATATTAAAAGTTTATTTTAGTAATAGAAGATGTCATAAATTTATGAATGGTGGAAGGATGTGGGGAAAAGTTAATTTTGCTAGTAAAGGGGGTTTCTGAGAGATATTTGATGAAAGAAATGGCATTGAAATTGGCCTTTAAGGGTATCCATATATAACAATATAGAACTTTTCTATTGTGAGGAAAGGTATAAAAATTTGAAGATTAAAACAATAATGATAAACCATTACCTGCCCATTAGAATAACTAAAATTCAAAACAAAAATGGCAATACCAAATGCTTAGAAGAATTTGAAACAGCAGGAACTCTTGTTGATTGCTGGTAGGAATGCATAATGGTACAGTCACTTTGGAAGACATTTTAACATTTTCTTCCAAAGCTAAATAATAGTCACAATCCTGGGATTTTTCTACCTTATGAGAAAATTTATGTCCAAACAAATGCCTGCATGTGGATGTTTAGGGCAGCTGTATTCATAATTGCCAATAAATGGAAGAAAGAAAGATGCCTGTTGATAGGTGAATAGATAAACAAGAACATCTGTACAGTAATGGATTATAATCAGTACTTTACAAGTATAAAGTTAAAAATGGTGGGATAATACTGACATAAGTAAATGATTGAATAAATGACAAAAAAGGCAAATCTCCCCTTCAGAAGAATTCTGAATAGCATACGCAGACACTCCCCCCTCCACGAGTGGGAACATAACTCACTACTCCTTGCATGTGGGCTGCAGATAGTGAGGGCCGTCCCACGAATACAGAAAGAAAAGGGTGAAAATGCACGACTTCACAGTAGAGACCAACACTTCATGTTGATAGTATATACTTTAGATATATAATTCAAGTGATACTTAACCTCTGTGGTCATCCTCTGCCAAACCCCATAGCCCCAGTCCAACAATGAGAAGCATACCAACTGAATTTCAATGGAGGAGCCTTCTACAGAACCTGACCCATACTCCTATGAGAAACTGTCACAGTTAAGAGGAGCCTAAGGAGACATGACATGTAAAGGTAGTGTGGTATACGGCATGGGACCCTAAAAAATAAAACTACGATGTGATCCAGCAAGCCCACTGCTAGGTATATACCCCAAATTAAAGAACATCAGTATATCAAAGAGATATCTGCAGTCCTATGTGTATCATAACACCATTTGCAATAACCAAAATACAGAATTGACTGAAGTGTCCATCAATGGATGAGTGGATAAGGAAAATGTGGTATATACACAATAGGATATTACTCAGCCATGAAAGAAGAATAAAATGCTGTGAATTGCAGCAACATGGGTTGAACTAAAGGTCATTATGTTAAGTCAGTCAGGTAGAGAAAAACAAATATCACATATTTTCACTTACATTTAGGAGCTAAGAAATGTGGATCTCATAAAGATCATTCAGAGTTATGATGGCTATCCGAAGCTAGAATTGGGGGAAGGGAATGAAGAGAAGTTGGTTAAGGGTACAAAAATACACTTAGAAGGAATAAGTTCTAGTCTTCAATAGTACTATAGAGAAATTACTGTGTGTAATAATACTATCTTATTGTATATTTCAAAGTAGCTAGAAGACAAGAATCATAATGTTCTTAATATAAAAAAAGATAAATATTTGAGGTAACAGCTATCTCATTTACTCTGATTTGATCATTACACATTGTGTACCTGTATCAAAATATTGCATCAATCCCCAAAATATGTACATTATGAGAATAAAAATATTTCAAAGAAAAAAGTCATTGGAATACAGAGAATATTTGGAATACAGAGAAATATTTCAAAGAAAAATGTCATTGGAATACAGAGATTCAGAATACAGTGTGAACTTTAAGAATGTATCAAGATAATATTGGTCCAGTAGTTGCAAGAAATGTATCATACTAACATAAGATGTTTAATAATAAGGAAACTATTTGTGGAGTATATGGGACCTCACTGTATTATCTTCTCTATTTTTCTGTTAAAAAGTGTTAAAAAAAAAAAAAAACTGTAAAAAAGAGAACCCAAATTGTCTGGGGTAGAGTATACAGTGAGTTTGACTGGAACAGAAACTGTGTGTAGTAGAGTGGTTATAAATCAGGTAGGGCCATAGCACAGAAGGGATTAGGGGACAGAAAGAAGAGGTTGGCTATACAAAAACCCATTCATAACCTACTTCTTTGTCCATCTTCTTCCTAGTGGCAGAAAAAATAAAAAATTCCACATTCCTTGAGGAATGAGTAAGTTGTACACATATAATGAAAAGTGTCATAAGAAAAGCCATCTGGGAAAGTTCTTTTTTTTCCCTGAAAAATGGGTTAAATGTCACTATAATTACCACTCTTACTTTCCATGCCTTGAATATTTATATGCTGCCTGGTTGTGTAGCCACTGACTTAGGACCAGGAAGCTATAAGCCAGTGTGCTAAGGACAGTGCGAGTTGTTAGGGCTCAGAAAATGATATCCTAAGATATTATGATGTTTTGACAGGCTGAACTGAATAAGCCTTAAGGACCCTCTGACCTCCCACACACACACATCAAAGTTTTCCCCAAGCGTAGGATTCCCTGAAATCCCCTTATCTGTCTCAAGTTTAGTCCTACCAAAGAAGAAAACAATACTTCTGGTCCCTTCTCTGAGTCTTCACTAACCAAGCCCATACTGAAGAAAGGAAAACGAACGTCTGTCGACAAACCTGAACAGACTTTTGTCACAAACCAGTGTCCACTCTACAGGCCGAACAGACTTTGCCCCAGAGCACAGCATGCCCTCCAAGCCCTCTGATTTCTCCCTAGTAATCATTTATTGCCCTTCAGCAGAATTGCTCTTCTCTCCACTTCCCATAACCCAATCCCCTATTCTATAAGATTCTCCACCCCACTGTGGGGGGACTTCCTTCTGAAGATTTCCATGTATGTTTCTAGTAAATTTCTACCCCTTTCCTCCAATTAATCTGCATGTTTTGTTTAATTGATTCTTGGGTGAACATTCAAACACCCATAGAAAAAGATTCTGGGGCTCGGCGCATGTGGCTCAATGGGCTAAGGCGCCAGCCACGTACACCTGAGCTGGTGGGTTTGAATCCAGCCTGGGCCCGCCAAACAACAATGATGGCTGCAACCAAAAAAAAAAAAAAAAAAAAAATGGCCGGGCGTTGTGGTGGGCGCCTGTAGTCCCAGCTACTTGGGAGGTGGAGGCAAGAGACTCGCTTGAGCCCAGGAATTGGAGGTTGCTGTGAGCTGTGATGCCACAGCCCTCTATCCAGGGTGACAGCTTGAGGCTCTGTCTCAAAAAAAAAAAAGAAAAGAAAAAGAAAAAGATTCTGGTTTTGATACATCTTTAAGCACTTCTTGGGTCAAGACTGCTTTTCTCTAGGCATCTTGTTGTATGTCTAATTGAGTGTCTTTACTCAGTATTTTCTTAGTTGAATTTGAAAATATGCCTAATGGAGTGACTTTGGAAGGCCAGGATGAACAGGACTTCATTTGCTGGACAGTGGGAAGCTCCTCTGGGTACACTATTCATGCATTTATTCATTCACTGCATCTTCTGCCTTTTGTAATTGAGGCCTTTAGGTTTTGCATTTCGACCAATGGATTATCAGTCTACTATGTTCCAGTCATGGCTCGAGGTTATACGGATACACCAGGGAACTAAGCAAAGTCTCTGCTCTCCTCAGACTTACACGATTTATAGACACATAAATAAATCAACTGGGTGTTTGGAATGCTAAGAAGAGAGAGGAGGCAGGGTGGGAAGATGGTGACAGTGTAGGACAGGGTGGGAAGTGTGTATTTATAGGCTGGTCAAAAGAGTCCTCACTGGCAAGGTCACATTTGAAAATAAACCTAACTAAAACGAAGGCAAATACCATGTGACTACTAGGGAAAACATGTGCCAGGCTGGGGAGATAGCAAGGGCAAAAGCTGTAAGGGGCCTGAATCATTATTGTGTTTGAGGAATAGTAAAGGGGTAGCAGAGCCAGATCAGAGTGAGAAGAGAAGATGGGGGCAAGAAACCATGACAGACAAAAATGAGGCCAGACCTCACAAAGGGCCTATAAGCCATGGGGAGGGTATTAGCTTGTACTTTGAATGAGATACAAATTCATTCAAGGATTTTCAGGAAAGAACTGCACTGATCTGATTAACGTTTTGACAAAATTGCCCAAAGAGAAGTGAATCAGGATGACTGCAATGGCAATAGTTAGTCCAGGCAAAAGTGGAAATGATAATTTCAACAGGAGTTATATGGTAGAGACAGCAGGAAGAACACGGATTCTAGAAAAATTGCTTCTGTGTATGTTTCTTCTTATAAACTAAATTGCAAGGTCAGAGCAAACAGGTAATGTATCTTAAACTTCCATCTTCTCTAGTCCTAGTATATCATCTGTGTTCACTACACACAGATTGAATAAAGGAATGCAATCAGGGAAAAAAACTAGGAGGAAGAAAAAGTGAAGCTTTGTTTGGACGATGGTCAAGATACCAAATGAGGCACTATGTGGCCTTATTCTGCCTTTGAGCCCATCTGGCTAAGCATCCAGAACCAGCTCCTGCACTCTGATTCAGACTTAACTATATTTTCCAAACAGCTGTGCTTGTAAAGGGCAGGTACAATTTCCAAGGCTAAGTGAAAGCAGGTTGGAAAAATCTTGGCTGAGAAGTGTCAGCAGATAGAATTCCCCAGCACTTAGTGATTCATAGTTGCTTAAAAATGTGGCTCAGAAAACGTATGATCAATTTCCCTTAAGTGTGATTTGTGAGGGTTATTTGGGGGCAATCAACATGTTATTCTGCAAGGTTTCCTTTTCAGGCACAACTCCAATTTTGTTTGATGAGAGTTTTTCTGAAGGCCCTTGGAACATGATCTCTTATTATACGGATAATCAGCAGAACCTGCTCATCCCTTAATGCAAGCAACTGAAACCAAGAGCCATAACAGCTGAGATAAAATCATAGCTTTACTATGGAACACATTAACTGAGCAGAAACTGCATCCTGGGGTCATAAATAGTTATTAGCCAGTTAATGACAGCGATAGGCAAATCATTACATTTACATTTGATGAATAAGGATGAGGCCTTTGGCTTTCCAGCGCTCAGACAATTTACTTTAGTGTTTTAATATTCTGGTCAGTAGAATTTCCAAAATTAAAAAGACAAATCCTCCTACCTACCTTGAACACACACAGTGAGTGAATATAAATAAAGAATTTTGTAAATTTTGCTTGACTATTCCATTTTACATTAATACCTGTCATCTTTATATTTCTAAAATGCATATATCTCACTGAAAGTAGAAACAAAAACTAAACAAAAGTAGAATTGAAGTTAGAAACAAGTATCCTAACCATTCAACTGTGTGACACTGAGTGCATCATTTAATGTTTCCAAGCTTCAGTTTTCTTGCCTGTTACATAAAGTGAGTAGGTAAGCTCATGTCCAAGTTCTATAACAGATCATCCACACTATGCCTCCAATACTTTATTCTGAATGACAGCAACATATTAAAGTTTAGCCACCTTAGTTTCTTCCTTGCATTCTTTTAAAACCAATATTTCATGTATCATCCTATTTCTCTTAATGTTCCCTGCAATTGAGAGATTTTAAATACTGGTTATATCTAGCAAGAACCCTTCTCCTCCAGTGGTAGACACAAACGAATCCATGATACTTCGCTTTTGGTTAATTTAACATCCAAAAACATGTACTTGGAGCTTGTTTTACCAGGTTAATTAAGGACTTACGCTTTAGTTAGAACTATTCAGCCTAGGACATAATGTCTGCTCAGGCAGAGCCCCAGATAAGTACAGGTATACCTTATTTTATTTTACTTTGCAGGTATTGCATTTTTTACAAATTAAATGTTTGTGGCAATTCTGTATTGAACAACTGTATCAGTGCCATTTTTTCAACAACGTGTCTTTTTTCTGTGTCTCCTTTTGCTAATTCTCACATTTAAAACTTCTAAACTATGATTGTATCTGGTGATGGTGATCTACTATCAGTAATCTTGGATGATAACATCATGATTGTTTTGAGGCACCATAAATTGTGCCCATAGAAGATGGCAAATTTAATTGATAAATGTCTTGTATATTCTGACTACCACATTGCTTGGTCTCCCTCCACTCATCTCTCTATTCCTTAAAACACAACAATATTGACATTAGGCCAAATGATAACCATACAATGACCTCTAAGTGTTCAAAGAAATGGAAGAGTGGTACATCTCTCACTTTACATCACAAGCTAGAAATGAGTAAGTTTAGTGAGGAAGGCATGTCAAAGGCTGAAACAGGCTGAAAGCTATGCCTCTCACTCCAAACAATTAGCCAAGTTGTGAATGCAAAGGAAAAGGTCTTGAAGGAAATTAAAAATGCCAGTACAATAAACACACAGATGATACAAAAATGAAACAGCCTTATTGCTAATATGGAGGAAGTCTGAATGATCTGGATAAGTTAAATCAGCCACAATTTTCCATTAAGCTGAAGCTTGACTCTCTTCAATTCTATATAGGCTGAGAGAGGTGAGGAAGCTACAAAAGAAAAGTTTAGAGCAAGGGTTCTCAACCTGTGGGTCACAATCCCTGTGAACTGTATTAAAGGGTTGTGGCATTAAGAAGGTTGAGAACCACTGGTTTAGAGCTAGCAGAGGTTTATGAGGCTTAAGGAAAGAAGCATCTCTATAATATAAAGTAAAAGGTGAAATAGCGAACGCTAATGGAAAAGCCACATCAAGTTATCCAGAAGATCTAGCTAAGATAGTTAATGAAGGTGGCTACACTAAGCAACAGATTTTTCAATGAAAAAAAAATAGCCTTCTATCGAAAGAAGATGCTGCCTAGATTTTCGTAGTTAGAAAAATTTAATGCTTAGCTTTGAAGCTTCCAAGGACAGGCTGACTTCTCTAGTCAAGACTTAATGTAGCTGGTGATTTTAAGTTGAGATCAATACTGATTTGCCATTCTGAAAATCCTAGGGCCATCAAAAATGATACTAATTCTGCCTTGGCCTATGCTCTAGAAATGGAACAAAGCCTTGAAGACAGCACATCTGCTTATAGCTCGGTTTAATCATTATTTTAAGCCCTCTGCTGAGACCTACTGCTCATAAGATTTCTTCCAAAATATTACTGCTCCTCGTCAATGCACTTAGTTACCAAAGAGCTCTGACAGATATGTACAAAGAGATTAACATTGTTGTTATGCCCACTAACACAGCAACCATTCTGCAGTCCATGAATCAAGCAGTAAGTTTGACTTTCAACTCTTATTTTTCGCAAAACACATTTCTTAAGGCTGTACCTGCCATAGATTCTGATTCCTCTGATGAATTTGGGCAAAGAAAACTGAAACCTTTCTTGAAAAGATTCACCAGTCTAGGCGTCATTACAAATATAATGATTCAAGAAAAGAGTTCAAAATATCATCATTAAACAGGAGTTTTGAAAAACTTGATTCCAACTCTCATGGATAACTTGGGGGGTTTCAAGACCTCACAAACATGGGACAGTGAAAGTAACTGCAGACAGGGTGGAAAGAACAAGAGAACTAGAAGTGGAGCTTGATGATGTAAGTGATGTCTTGTGATAAAACTTGAACAGAAAAGGAGTTTCTTCTTATTGGTAAGCAAAGAAAGGGGTTTCTTGAGATGATATCTACTCCTGGTGAAGATGCCATGAAACACTGTCATAATGGCAGCTAAAGACTTAGAATATTCTATAAACAGAGTGAATAAAGCAGTGGCAGGGTTTAAGAGGATTAAACTCAATTTTGAAGGAAGTTCTACTATGGGTAAATTTCTATCAAATAGCATTGCATACTACAAAGAAATATTTTGTGAAAAAATGAGTTCATAAATGTCATTGTTATCTCATTTTAAGAAATTGACACAGCCATGCAAACCTTCAGAAACCACCACCTTCCATCAACAGCCTGCAATATTGAGGCAAGACCCTCTATAAGCAAAACCATTACTATTAATGGCTCATATTATCATTTCTCAGCCATAAAATATTAAGTTATATTACATCATTTTAAGCTATGCTGTTGCATACTTAATAGACGATAGTATCATGCAAATACAACTTTTATATGCACCGTGAAACCAAAAAATGTATGTGACTCAGTTGATTACAGTAGTCTGGAAACAAAACCCACTATCCATGAGATACACATTATAGGAAATAAAACATGATTCTCATGTATCATCTGAAGACAAGGATTCAGAAGTCTTATAGTTTAGATAGAAATTATTTCTGACAACAATAGCTTCAGGAATAGAAAGTTAAGCATTATTTATTTATCAATAGTGGACTTGAAAATTCTCTTCACTCCACTAGTCATTATCCCATATTGACCTTATGTCAACAGGCTCTGTACTTAAATACTACAAGAGTTGTTTGATTGAGAGACAAAGGTTTACATATATATCAAAATTAAAAGGCGTTTATTCAGGTTCATTTATCTTGCTTGCTATGTGCTTAGGCCCCACAACATTGTAAATGGCACAAGGTACATTACAGAGGAAGACAATGTGATTATTGCTTTCGAGTATTTTGAAGTTTAGTTGATACTACAAGACTAAATAAAAAATTAAAAAACAGTGTAGGTATATAACCATACTTGTTGAGATCTGAAAATAAATGCTATAGTGTTTTCTGAATGGATAGAAGAGTAAGGAAGCTTTTCTTGGCATTGGGAAACCTTCAAGAAGCCATGCAACTTGGACAGAGAACAAGGAAGGCACCCAAAGACAGGAAGTCTCATCCTCAAGTTTATATTTGAACCCTCTTTAAAGAAACGTCTCATTACAAAAGAGTTCTGAATCATGACAGTCATTTTCCCAATTTACTTCCTGTGCTTTCTGGAATAAAAAGAAACAGGATGAGCTGGATGGTTCCAGTTCTCATGACTTGCTCAGTTCATCCAAAATTGTGAAGCGCCTTTTCCTTCCACATCCCAGTAACCCCCACCTCTCTCAAAATGCCAAAAGAGACATTCACCTTTCCTCTTAGCCTCTTCCAAAATTGTTTCTCTTTCTCCTCAGCCTTTTCCCGACTTATCCTACAACATTTCAGAACCCAAGGGGTTTCTCCAGCAATATCAGGGTTCAACTGTGCATCACACTCATCAAAGGGACACACAAAATATAATAATCTTTGTACTGTCACTTTCCTCCTAAGGTTATAACTGCTCCTCAGAGTTTGTGACAATATCACCTTGTTAAATGCTTGTTAAAGTGAGGGGAAATAAAGGATCAGAGGGTAAGAATAGTATTTTTTAAAGTGGAAAGATTGCTGTCTTATTAACATTTGTTTGCTGTTTAACTTAAGTGGAATGATAACCTTTTCATGGTCACCTTTTATCACCTCCCCAGCCTTGTAAGGAAGTATCCCTGCAAGGGCCACTCAAAGTGTGAGACCCACCTAAAGTTATGCGATGTTTAAGGATAGAACTGAGAAATTACATGTGTGGATCATGCCAATTGCCCTGAGGTTAGGGAAGTTTTAGTGGCCTATGTGAAGACAGGTTAGCATCCTAGCATCCTGAAGACAGGGACCTTAGACAAGTTGATACAATTATTCTGAGCTCCACTGTGCTTATCAACAAGGTGTCTGTGAAGATAACACAGGAAAAGCATTGTGCAGAGCCCCAGAACACAGTCCATGAAATGTTATCTGTTGCTGTTACTGATGATTGTGATCAGGTAGCATTGTGGAGGAAAATGCTAAAAACCTGCCACTTTTCCCATTACTGCCGAAAAATGGACCAGTTGTGATCTTTGTGAACTAAACTTTTTTTTAAAAAACCTGAAAAATGGAAATCAGAATAACACTTTCTTTTAGTCTTACCTTATAGACTTTTTTAGAAGCCCAGATGAAATTATGAACATGAAGGTGCTTTGTAAAGTGCCCCGAAATTGTACTTGCTTTGCCCTCACCCACAGATGTAGCTCAACCTGGGCACCCACAGCCTTGGCTCTTTGTTCAGGAACCTTCCTGAAAGGCTGCCATTGGCCCAGGGCCCTGGAACTTCTCTGTGAAACGACAGGTTAAAAGTACCCAGTGACTTGCTTGCCCGACTGCATACAATATTGTATTGGGAAGGTATAGAAATCTAATCAGATTCTTTGACACAAGAGATTGAGTAGCTCCAAATAGGATTTTCCTGAGCATATCTCTGGAACAGCCAATGACAGCAGTGAGAGGGGTGAGATTTAGTCACCTTAGTGTCCAGAACAAGGGAGAGATGTCAGAGGTCAGGTGGGCAGAGTGGACAGCAGCCTATGTGAAGCCTTCCTAAGGTTATAACTGCCCCTCAGAGTTATAAGGGATGGACCTTGTTGTGGCCAGCTGACTGTTTTTAGAATTTCCAGGGCTGTGTACTAACCTCTGCAAAGGGGCCCCTTCTGAGGAATGATCAACAATCCACCCTTTTAATAAGACACAGAGAGATAGAATTTAAATTCTTTCCACAGAGTAGATCCGAGGGAGTCAAAATGTAATATACATTTCAGCAGGTAATTGAATTCATTCCGAAATGTGGCACTTCTTGCCACCTTAGTGAGCCCAGAAACCATTACCTGCTCCAAGAAGGCAGGCAGTTGGAGGATGCAAATTGCTTTTGTCAGTTGGCTGATTTGCGGCATCTACTGCTCCAGAGCGATAGCAGGTTTTCTTCCACACTAGTTTATGTGTGGAAATAAATTTCCTGAGCTTGACCTGAACTTCATGGATACTTTCAAATCAGTGACTTCTGTCAGGTTCAAACTTACAGCACAGGAGAGAATACATTCCAAGTCCCAAACTTTCAGTTTCTAAAATTTCTGGTTTAAAGGATAGAGTTGCCTTCAAAGGCACTGTCTTATCAGAGTGAGCCTGAGTGATGAGTCAGCTTATTTTATGACTAATCCACTTATAACACTGCAAGTGACTGTGCTTTTCTGAGTCTTGGTACATTGCTCTTTATTAAGTCATGTCACTAAGAATTTCAGGGATGACCATAGTGTGGGAAAAAAAAGTGAGAGAAAGTCACTTCTCTTCTCTGCCTCTGACTCCAACTAACTCCAACCCCCAATTATAATCAGAACAGCTCAGCTTTTATTTGTTCATGGTATTGAGGCTCCTCATCATGTTTTGTATTTAAGAAAAAAAAAAAAGGATTCTACTCCATGGGTATGGACGACAACTTTTTTTAATCAATTGTTTTTTTTTTTTTTTTTTTTTTTTAGAAAGAGTCTCAGGTTGTACAGGGTGTGGTGTTAAAGCTCACAGCAACCTCAAACTCTTGGGCTTAAGCAATTCTCCTGACTCAGCCTCCCGAGTAGCTGGGACTACAGGTACCTGCCCCAAACACCCAGCTATTTTTATTGTCGTTGTTGCAGTTATCGTTGTTTTAGCTGGCCCAGGCTAGGTTCGAACCCACCAGCCTCAGTGTATGTGGCCAGCACCCTACCCACTGAGATATGGGCGCTGCCCTTAATCTTTTTTTTTAAAGTTTATTTCATATTAACATAAGTGTACAAACCATTAGGTTACATTGTTTGCCTTTGTTAGGTAAAGTTCAAGTTATAGTATCAACTAATTTTTAAATGACAAATAATAATTCTATATATTTATAGGGAATAATGTGATGTTTTGGTGTATATATACACTGTAGAAAGATGTGATCAACCTAAGTTTCTCTTTGTGTGTGTCTATGTGTGGGGGAGGTAAGGATGTGAAAACTGTTAGAAATTTTGAAACATATGATGCATTATTAACTTTACTCATCATGCCATGCAATAGATCACTAAAACTTATTCCTCCAGTCTAACTTTGATGAGCATTTTCCCATCCTTCTTTCTCTACCACCAGATTCTGGTAACAACCTTTCTACTCTTTGCTTCTACAAAATCAACTTCTTTTTAGATTCTACATATAAGTGAGATCATACAGCATTTATCTTTATATAAATATATTTTTTTTTAGTAGCCGAGGCTATCTTTTAAATGGAATATTGAATGGAAGCCCATATCTCTAGCACAAGAGGTAAGCCACTATGTTTTGAAGGAGCGTTACAGGAGTCTGAGTTCTGGCTACTGTCTCCTCTTTTCTGATTCCTACTGTGATCCAGAAGGTGTCTTTGCCAGAAACCTGGGGCTACCTGGAAGGTGACTTTTAAGCAATTGGACTGCATGATTTCCAGGGTCATTTCTAGGCAGGATGCTCTGAGGCACTAAACTAGGAATAGCCAAGCATGATGCCTCGGAAACATCTACATTAATTAAGATCATATGTAACCATGTCTGAGATATCGCCTAACTCAAGAAAAATTAGCCCACATCACAAAGTCCTAAATCTGCAGATGCTGGCACAGATGCTGGTGGGACTGAAAACTAATATAATCTTTATGGAAAGAAGTATGGAGAATTCTCAAAGATCAAAATTTGACCTTCCATTTGATCTCACAATGCCATTACTAGGTATCTACACAGAAGAACAAAAATCATTTTACCATAAAGGCATTTGCATCAGAATGTTTATTGCAGCTCAATTCATAATTGCCAAGACCTGGAAGCAACCCAAATGCCCATCAACCCATGAATGGATTACCATATTTATACCATGGAGCACTATTCAACTATAAGAAAAGACGAAGACTACATCCTTTGTGTTTACATGGGTGGAGTTGAAACACATTCTTCTTAGTAAAGTATCTCAAGAATGGGAAAAAAATCCAATGTACTCAATACTAATATGAAACCAATACATAAACAATGACATGCCCA
Source organism: Perodicticus potto (assembly GCA_963574655.1). Classification (NCBI taxonomy): domain Eukaryota; kingdom Metazoa; phylum Chordata; class Mammalia; order Primates; family Lorisidae; genus Perodicticus; species Perodicticus potto. Next base: position 3,374 of record CAUYRH010065920.1, on the reverse strand, counting down.
CACAAATGATAAAACACAAATATAATCTAAGAAGTGAGAGGGGAGAGCAATTGATTGGTGGAATCTCACCTAAAGTGCACAATGTGAGGATGTTCAGCATGCCTCCTGGATGAAGAGCTCAACTACAACTTAAATGTTACCTTAGAACTGAAAGCAATGTAACCTAAAAATTTCTACCCTCATATTAATTTGAAATAATAAAGTTTGCAGCAATTTTAAAAACTGACATGTAAGGTATGGCAGCTATGGAGCTAGGCCACTTGAATCACTATTGTTTTCTTTTCTTTTCTTTTTGAGACAGAGTCTCACTTTGTCACCCTGGGTAGAGTGCTGTGGTGTCATAGCTCACAGCAAACTCAAACTCTTGGGCTCAAGTGATCTTGTTGCCTTAGTCTCCCAAGTAGATGAGACTTCAGGCACCTGCCACAATGCCTGGCTATATTTTTTTTTAGAGATGGTGTCTCACTGTTGCTCAGGATGGACTTGAACTCATGAACTCAAACAATCCACCTGCCTTGGCCTCCCAGAGTGCTGTACAGGCATGAGCCACCACACTGGCCCCGTGAATCACTCTTAAATAAGTTTCTGTTCAACACCAACAAGGGCAGTTAGTGATATCCTCCAGGCATGAGTGCCGTCAGGCTCTGCTTCATCTTTCCAGCTGAGGCCAGATTTCTTCCCAGCATTTCCAGCCAATGAGTGAGCATGATGAGGCTATCAGAGTCTCAGGTTTTCGGCCCAATAAAGGTCACTTCTTTTTTTTTTTTTGGCTCCCTGTTAGGTCAGTAAAGACTTATCAGATCTATCTAATCCTATTTGTTCTAGTTTTTAATCATTCACAGGTATTAACCCTACCACCTCAATAAACTTCTTACATTACTAACTTTTCATATTTAAAAATTTTTCCTACTATGAGAAAAACCCCCAGTATTGATTTATTAGAATAAGAATGTGACTTTCTTTCTATTGAAGTCAAATAAGAGAATGAGAAAGCTCTTAGCTTCTCCAGGTGATTGGCTAAAGTTTTATCTTTCTCTTGTTTTCAGTTAAATCATCAGTCTCACAAGTCTCTACCCAAGGACCTCTAGGTCTAAAAGTTTGACTTCAGCACTCAAGACCTTTCTTTTTCCAAATTCTTTCTATCCTTGATACTCACATTTATTATTCCTTTACTACAGTATCAGTTGTCAGTAAACTGATTCCTGTCCCGTCTTCCTTTTCTTTAACTTATACATTTATCCATCCAGAAGTTGGCTTTATTACCTATGATAGGCAAAATGCCATATTAATCATGGGGATAGAGACTCACTTAGATATTAACCTTGTCCTCAAGGAACTTAGTAATGTCATAGATGCCCACATATTACATTCTTCTTTTGTTATAGTTGGAAATACCTATAAGAGAAGTTCAGATGATGTATGATTAGTACTTAGAGGAGAAAATAAAAAATATATATAATTCCAAGTTGCATTTCCAGTGGGGCTAAAGTATTAAGTCATTAGTGGAAATCTGATAAATGAGCCAATATAATATGAAGTGCTGTGTGAATCAGTCATCTCCTACTCTCTTCCCAAGGTAGCAGCCACAGGTTACAGCACAGATCAGAGACCTGAAAAAAGGGTCATTAGAACCTTAATCAATGAAACCAAAGCAGACACATATGCCAGGAAGAGCATCACCGCCATGCACAGGTTTTTAGTTGGGCAGGGTTATCCTCACAAACCATCAGCACAGCCTTCAGACCACTGAGTTATTTCTGCAATCTGTCATATGGTATTTTTTTCCAGATGGTAGTTAAAGATGGACAGAATAAGAAATGGAGCTGGAGAAATGAATGAATTTTGAGAGTGAGTCATCTTAGAAGAGAGATGAAGGAAAATTTTAAAAGTAAAAAGGAATTTTCAATATTATACCTTCACCATAATTTCAAAAGCTTAGTGAATGAGTTGAAAAGCACATGGACTCATTGGCATGGGTTATCCCATATAAGTCAATCACAAATAAGCATAGCAGAAGACGCCATGTCTACAGTTTCTTCTGAGAGCCCCACATAGGAAGTGAGAAAGAGAGTAAAAAATGGAGGAAGGAGTGATTCCTAACTCCCTTTATCACTCCCCAAAAGAGGAATGAGATTCAAGTGAACCCCGTATTACTCCCTCTAAATATGAGCACCGTGAATCCCAACAGTCTTCTAGAGGCCATACATATATTAAAAGATAACAGAATGAGTTGGTGAAAAGAACATGGAGCTATTTTCTGAAGATGAGGTGGTAGAGACTGAGAGAGATGTAGGGTGGATAAAAGAAGATAGATAAATTTAGACTGACAAGTTTACATACCTGTCACTTTGCTTAAAAGCAGAATAGGCTAAATGAAATCAGAATTTCTTTCAGTGAAAAATAGCTATTTTACAGGTATTCCTGCCAGATTGAGAACTGAGCATTGAGGGATATCTCAAATGCAAATCTTTTGCAGACAGAAAAACAAACTAAAGCTTCCCTTACCATTACGTCTCTCTTCTCATAGGCAGCTAACAAAGCTATGAACTCTTATTATAGAGAAGAAAATAGGATCATCAGTAATTTGACTCACATCCTCTCTGGGGAAATGTGCTTTTCTGTCACCTGTGGGCTTCCTTCAGTGTGGGGGAGATGCCTAAGTTCTCTCCTGGAAAGCTATCTTGGAATTTGAAGTATAGAGATAACTTCATAATCATGTAGAACCAGGAGGCTGTCGATATTTTATGACCTGAGAGCAATCTGCACTTTGAGTCCTTTACTCTCTGGCTTGGAAAACTCACAATGACACAATACTAGATGTCCAGAGTGAAGAGCAATGAAATCAAAATTCAAGGTGATCATTGAGCATATTTTATTCTAAAGGCAGAGTCCTATGAGCCAGTTGGCTTGCAGCATGTTTAGGTCCAATGCTGCTTCTCTTCCACTTGGCCACGAATAATCACTCTAATCCAAAGAGGGAAGCATTAATTTCTGATTCAAGCTTCATGCTTTCTTGCTTTTGTTCCCTGTTCCAAGCCTATGACAATGTTTCCTGTTCACAGAGCACTCATGATCTACTTCCATGGTGACAATACCCTAGTGATAAAGTCTTTCATAGTTTTCCTCATCAGGATTACCATCTTCATTTCTGACCTGACATTTAACTTTTGACATATAGCTGACATGTACATATCATAAGCTTTACCCTTTTATTTATTTATTTATTTATTTATTTTTTTATTGAATCATCGCTGTGTACAATAATTCAATCATGGGGTACAGTGTGCGGGCTTCAGATACAATCAGAGATATTTTCATCAACCTGATTGCGATAACATTCAAGAGACTTTCTCATTACTATGTGAGAACATTTT
>CAUYRH010065917.1:0-28154 GCA_963574655.1 Perodicticus potto | reverse complement strand
AGTGAGACTCTGTCTCTACCAAAAAAAAAAAAAAAAAAAAAAAAAAACCCGGAAAATTGGCAGCACGAGTCTTTCCTTTTTTTTTTGCAGTTTTTGGCCAGGGCTAGGTTTGAACCTGCTATCTCCAGCATATGGGGCCAGCGCCCTACTCACTGAGCCACAGGCACTGTCTTTATTTGTTATTTTATTTTATTTTTTTTAGTCTTTCCTTTTTTGAGACATAGTCTCACTCTGTTGCCTTGAGTAGAGTACAATAACATCATCCTTGCACTCTGTAACTTCAAACTCTGGGTGCACATGATCCTCTTTCCCTCTTTCCTCAGCCTTCCAAGTAGCTGGGAGGTGCCACGCTACTGGCTAACTTTTCTATTTTGGGGGAAAGGCAGAGTTTTGCTGTTTCTCAGGCTGGCCTTGAGCTCCTGATCCTTATCTATATTTTTCTGTAGGTTCACAGTATTAGTATAGTGGATGTGTTGAAAATAATGACTGCATGGGTGAAAAAAAACAGATAATAGAGGCTAAAGTAAGGGGATAGTTTTGTTTTGTTATGATAGGTTTGGATTATTTGAAGACAGGAAGGAACCAATGGGAAGCAAAATAGGAAAATTGAAGGAATAAACGTTTGCAGTTAGAAGGTGTTAAGAAAAAAATGGGCTTATTATTATTGTTAGACTTAAGGCTTACCCTTGGAAAGAAGGTAAATGTGTTTCTCTGAGATAGGACAGAAGTTAAAGTAGGAATTAAGAGAGGTTCTTTTTATTATTATTATTTATTTATTTATTTTTGAGACAGAACCTCAAGCTGTCGCCCTGGGTAGAGTACTGTAGCATCACAGCTCACAGCAACCTCCAACTCCTGGGCTCAAGCGAGTCTCCTGCCTCTGCCTCCCAAGTAGCAGGGACTACAGGTGCCCGCCACAATGCCCGGCTATTTTTTTGGTTGTAGCCGTCGTTGTTTGGTGGGGCCAGGCTGGATTTGAACCCGCCAGCTCAGGTGTATGTGGCTGATGCCTTAGCCGCTTGAGCCACAGGTGCCGAGCCTCTTTTTATTACTTTTTTATTAAGAGAGTTTCTTTTTTTTCTTCTTCTTTTCATTTTTTTTTTTTTTTTTTGAGACAGATTTATTCAATTGCCCTGGTGTTTAGTGCCTTGGTGTTATTGCTTACAGCAACTTCAAACTCCTGGGCTCAAGCACTCCTCTTGTCTCAACCTGTCGAATAGCTGGGACTACAGGTGCCTGCCACAACACCCAGGTATTTTTAGGGACGGGGTCTCGCTCTTGCTCAGGCTGATCTCAAACCCGTGAGCTCAGGTAATCTAACCTGCCTCGGCCTCCCAGAGTGCTTACTAGGATTACAGCTGTGAGCCCCATGCTTGGCCTTAAGAGAGGTTCTTAACCCATTTATGCCATAGGTTGAAATTGTTGAATTTTTTGCATGACATTTTGACAAGCTTCCAGCATACCAAGCATGTTCGGCATTGACTAACTCTGTGCACCACATGGTAACATGTGCATACCCTCGGGAGGCAGACATATGTGAAAGATCAGACATTGGTGATGACCTTGAGTAGTAGGATATAAATAACTCCCACATCACTATCATTCTACTGATGGCATGTGAGGCATAAATGTGTTAAGGATGAGAGATAAGAATATGAAGAAATGAATTACTTTCTCAGATGATCTCTTTAGAATGAGGCTTAGTGAATGAAGATTGGGGAATCTTAAGGAGATGGAAGAATTGAAATACCTGTCATGTGAGAGTCATTTAAAAGAAGACCATAGCAGTTCCATACCAATGCCAGTTTATTATCTGGTGAACACCAATGGGGTTGTCAATCACTAACTCTAGTACTATAATTGCATGAAAAACCTATGTACTTTACATACCATTGTATATCTGATACTTTAATCACATTCTCTGTATGTTCTTTTCATTATATTTCTTTTTTTGATGTGTGGCTACACATCTCTGCATTTTGTTTTTATTACTTTTTTCTTTTGATGTGTGGCTGTGACACATGTATTTGCTGCATTCACTGCATGCTTTCATATACATGTATTTTCAGTCTCTCCCACAAGGGTAGTAGCAGCCTTTTTTTGGTAAGCTTTTCACTGCTTGTCTCTTAACTCCTTTGGTTCAGTATGAACCATTTCTCTTGTCATGGTGCCTTGTCCTTGATTCTACTCATGTCCTCAAAAATTGGTTACCATTGGCTCGGCGCCTGTGGTTGAACGGGCTAAGGCGCCAGCCAGCCACGTACACCTGAGCTGGCGGTTCGAATCCAGCCTGGACCCGCCAAACAACAACAACGGCTGCAACCAAAAACTGGCTGGGTGCTGTGGCAGGCGCCTGTAGTCCCAGCTACTTGGGAGGCAGAGGCAGGAGACTTGCTTGAGCCCAGGAATTGGAGGTTGCTGTGAGCTGTGATGCCACGGCACTCTATCCAGGGTGACAGCTTGAGGCTCTGTCTCAAAAAAAAAAAAAAGAATGGTAGTGCTTTGGAGGAGGGTCTGAGACCACATCTCACTCCATATATGCTGTGGGACTTTAGAGTCAGGACAAACCAGATTTGTATACTAATTTCTTCTACTAGCCGCAGGATTCTAGACTCCTGTGAAAATGTCTACTTTATAGAGTTGTTGTGGGGTTTAACAAGGCAATAAATGTAAAGTTCTGGGGACATAACTGGGCCTCAGTAAATGGAAACTGTCATTGGATGGGGATGATGATGATGGTGATGACAATGATGATGAAGAAATCCAGTCTTGTTCCAAAAGGGACCAGGACAAGGTAGCTTACTTGTTATTCTTGAAAAATGTGCCTCCTCCTCCATGAAAATCTTAGGGCCTCAGGGAAGAATAGGGACACTTCCCCTCTGTCACATTCTGTGCCCATGACAGGTACCACTAACCAACCTACCCTAGCACTCCTCTATTAGCTTTGACTGGGCTGTGAATCCCTCTGCAGGCAGCCACATGTGATCTGTTTAAAGCAGGTATATGTCAAATCTATTAAGAGAAGAGTGTAAATGTCTTAACACAACAATTAAGTAGTAAGTGAGGTGAAGGTTATGTTAACAGTTTGATGTAAGCATTCCAAATTGTATATAAAATCAGCACATTGTGCCCCATAAATGCATTAATGTACACAGTTACAATTTAATTTAAAAAAGAAGCTGTTACTAGAGATAAAATATCAATTGTTCTTGATTTAAAGATTCAGCACTTACCCTCCTGACCAGGAAAAATGATTATTTTTCCTGAAAAGTTAATTTTTCCTAAAATGTTAAAGGGCCAAGTCTAGCCTCAGAAAAGATGACTGGGGGCTTTAGAAGTTGCTTAGCCATGCTTTAGTTCAAGTTTATTTCTTACTCAGTCACTAGTTGATCTCTTTTCTATTTAGTTTAACTCTGTTCTTCCATTTGTTCTACATTTGGTAGTACACTGGCCTTTATCCAACTCATGAGATTGCTTGAAAGCATGTTTTTGACTTCTCAGATCATGAAGTCATACACCTCCTGCCCTCTACCTTAGAACTAGAGATGTTGTTCCTTAGGTTAAGAGGGACTTGGACTCCATCCAAACAGAAAATAGGTTCATGAGACAGAAAAAAAAGTAAGCCTATACTAGGCTGTATTAGCTATATTAGTCTATTTTACACTGCTATAAAGGAAATGCCTCAGGATGAGTAATTTATAAAGAAAAGAGGTCTGGCTCAGGGTTCTGCAAACTGCAGAAGAAGATTCCTTTGTGATCTGTAATATGGCCCTCTCATCTTGTGTTTCTGTTTGTAGAGTATGAAAATTCCAGCAAGCTCGGCTCGGCACCTGTGGCTCAACGGGCTAAGGCGCCAGCCACGTACACCTGAGCTGGTAGGTTCAAATCCAGCCCGGACCTGCCAAACAACAATGACAGCTGCAACCACAAAAAAATGGCCGGGCGTTGTGGGGGGCACCTGTAGTCCCAGCTACTTGGGAGGTGGAGGCAAGAGACTCGTTTGAGCCTAGGAATTGGAGGTTGCTGTGAGCTGTGATGCCACAGCACTCTATCCAGGGTGACAGCTTGAGGCTGTGTCTCAAAAAAAAGACTTTGCACTTGGAGATACATTACTGCAATGTGACATTGAGCATCTTTCAAAATGGAGCCAGGCAACACCATTTTCCACTTGTTTGATTTTTTCCCCCACTCTCTACCTCACGACAATCTTTTCCTTTCATTCCTATCTCCCTGAAAACTTAGTGAGAGAGCTGCCTTCTTTTTGGAAAAATCTAATCTGGATATTCTGTGCTGTCAGCTGGACAAAAGGGCTAAAACTCCCCTTCAGCGGCTAGTCAGTAATCTCAAACCCAGGATTCTAGTTTTCTCCCAGTTTTCCACCCAACCCTGACTGTGCTCACCTGGAGTGTTAGCAAATAAAGAGATTATTTTCCTCATTCAGACACCATTCTCTGTCATCATCAGAGTCCACCCCCTCTCTATGCCATATAAACTGTCAAGTTTTGTAAACAGGCATGTCTCTGTCTAAGAACAATCTACCATGTAATCCAGTTCTTCACCTCAAAGACCTTCAATACCATGGAGGAGGTGCTGGGGACAGTAGGGACAGGGCTTTGCCAACCATGGATTTGCAGTTGAAGAACCATTGAAAAGGTATTGTAAGCATCCAGTGCTTTGGGGAAGCATGACACACAAACCACTCCAGAAAGAGGAGAATCCATCCACATGTTAAAGACCTTCATAAATAAAGATTCCACAATCAGTGCCTAATACTATCTAATAAACGAATTTATTCTGAAGGGGAGTTAGTATTTACTGAATACTCTTTAATAGCCAGGAATAATATTAATCTTTTTGCATTCATTGTCTTAAGTAATGCTCACAAAAGCCCTCTGAGTTAGGAACCAAGACAACTGGGCGCCTGTAGCTCAGTGGTTAGGGCGCCAGCCACATGCACTGGGGCTGGTGGGTGTGAACGCAGCCCAGGCCTGCTAAACAAAAAAAGAAAGAAAGAAAGAAATGTTAAGTTACTTGCCCAAGTAAGTGGCAGAATCTGGATTTAATCCTAATGTGTTTATCTCCAAAGGCCAGGAGATTAGCTACCACGTTTTATGCTACATTGCCTCACCTGAACACCACTGCTGTAGTTTACACCCTCATCTTTGCTCCCTCATACGTTCTTCTGACATAACCACAGTTCTCCTCTAAGACCCTCTGTTTGACCTCAGCCCCAGACTAACCAGACCAGCGCCATCTAATGGAAAAATAGTGTGAGCCTCAAATGCGAGCCACATGTATGATTTTAAATTTTCCAGTAGCCACATTTTAAAAACTAAAAAGAAATATGGGAAATTAATTTTACTGATATATTTTATTTAACCTAATAGATCCAAAATATTACTTTAACATGAAATCAATAAAAAATGTTATGAATAATTTTATGCCTTCAATTTAAGTCTTTTATCCATCTTGAATTAATGTTTGTATGACTTGAGATAGGGGTCCTGTTTCATTCTGCATGGGCCTACCCAGTTTTCCCAGCACCTTTTATTGAATATGGCTGCCTTTCCCCACTGTATGTTGTTGTCTGCTTTGTCAAAGATCAGTTGTTGTAAATAGATGGTTTGATATCTGGGTTCACTATTCTGTTCCATTGGTTTGTCTCTTTTTATTTTATTTTATTTTATTTTATTTTATTTTATTTTATTTTATTTTATTTTTCTTGAGACAGAGCTGTCACCCTGGGTAGAGTGCTGTGGCACTCTCAGCAACCTCAAATTCTTGGGCTTAAGCAATTCTCTTTCCTCAGCCTCCCAAGTAGCTGGGACTACAGGCATCTGCTACAACACCTGGCTATTTTTTATTGTTGTTGCAAATGTCATTGTTTTAGCTGGCCCAGGATGGATTCGAACCCGCCAGCATTAGTGTATGTGGCTGGCGCCCTACCCACTGAGCTACAGGCACCACCATGTCTTTACTTTACAATAGTCACCATGATATTTTGGTCACTATAGCCTTATAGCATAATTTGAAGTCAAATAATGTGATGTCTCCAGATTTGTTCTTTTTGCTTCAGACTGCTTTAGATACTTGGGCTCTTTTTTGGTTCCAAATGAAACATTGAATTATTTTTCTAGATCTGTGAAATATGACATTGGTATTTTTATGGGGATTGTGTTAAATCTGTATCACTTTGGACAGTATGAACATTTTAATGAAGTCGATCTAGTGCAAGGCATAGAATCATAAAAATTCTAAAAAATATAGAGGAAAAACTTAGAGACATCAACCCAAGTAAAGAATTTATAACCAAGACCCCAAAGGCAAATATGAGAACCACAAAAATAAATAACCTGGTTTCTTGTACCTTAAATGAATCCCCGACCATAAAAATAAACAAACAAATAAATAAATAGGACTTAATTAAATTAAAAGCTTCTGCACAACAAAAGAAATAGTCAACAGAGTAAATACACAACCTACAGAATGGGGGGAAATATTTGCAAACTATACATCTGATAAAATGCTAATATCCAGAATCTACAAAGAACTCAAACAAATCAGCAAGAAAGAAAACAACCAACCATGTTTTTAAAATAAATGGGCAAAAGATATGAACAGAAGTCCTTCAAAAGAAGTTAGACACATGTTCAACAAACATATAAAAAGGTGCTCAACATCACCAATCATCAGGGAAATGCATATCAAACCACCTTACCCCTGTCAGAATAGCCATTATTACAAAGTCAAAAAAAAACAGATACTTGTGTGGATACAGAGAGGAAGGAATGTTTATGCTGTTGGTGGGACTGCAAATTAGTACAGTCTCTATGGAACACAGTATGGAGATTCCTCAGAGAACTAAATGTAGACTTATTATTTCATCCAGCACTACCAGGTACTACCTGAAGGAAAAGAAGTCATATTTTTTAAAAGGCCCTTGCACATGAATGTTTATCCCAACACAATTCACAATTGCAAAGATGTGGGATCAGTCTGAGTGCCCATCAAGTCATGAGTAGACAAAGCAAATATGGTATACATATACCGTGGAATATTATTATTATTGTTGTTGTTGTTGGGGATTCATTGAGGGTACAAGAAACCAGGTTACACTGATTGCATTTGTTAGGTAAAGTCCCTCTTACAATCGTGTTACCGTGAAAAATTATTACTCAGACATAAAAAAGGAATAAAATAATGTCTTTTGCAGCAACTGGAGATCATTATCCTAAGTGAAGTATCTCAGGAATGGGAAAACAAACACCACATGTTCTCTCTAATAATTGGGAGCTAAATGATGAACACACATGGGCACAAAGAGATGTGAAGGACATTGGAAACCAAGAAGAGGATAGGATGAAAGGTGGAGAGTTTGGGGCAAAAACTTCCCTATCAGGTACAATGAACACTATTCTGGTGATGAGCATCCTAAAAGCCCCTACTTAAGGATTATACACAGTATCCATGCAACAAAGACATCTGTACCCCTTTAATATTTTGAAATTAAAATGTTTTAAAATTATTAATGAAATAACATACTATTTTTAAACTAAGCCTTTGCTATCTGGTGTGTGCTTTATACTTATAGACTATGACGTCCTGCATTTAAGTTGCTCAACAGCCATATGTGACTAGTAGCTACCGAATTTAACATCACAGATCTAGTTTATAGATCTCAACCCTCTTAATAACCTTCGGGGCTCTTAAAATTCTTTCAGATGATAAAAGAAAAGGAATTACCAAGACGAAGAGCACTGATATGGTTTGGATGTTTGGCCTCTCCAAATCTCTTGTGAAATTCAATCCCCAGTGTTGAATGTGGGCCTAGTAGGAGGGGTCATAGGGTGGATCCCTCAGTAATGGCTTGGTGCCCTCCCCGGGATAAAGAAGGGAGAGCGGATTGTTTAGGGGAACCTCTCTCTCCATGTATCAGGCCTTCCCCCCTTTGCCTTCCATCTCGATTGGAAGCTCCTTGAAACCCTTCTTGAATAGTCTGCAGAACTAGGAGTCAATTAAGCCTCTTTTCTTTATAAATTACCCAGCTTCAAATATTCCTTTATAGCAGCACAAAATGAGCTAACACAGTATGTTTTTAGTTGTTTGCCCAATTTATTCCAAAAGAAGAAAGGAAAAAATAAAAAGAATAAACTTCACAATTGCCATCTATAATTAGTAGTCAGCTCAGCTGCCGAAGAACAGGTGAAAAGCAGAGTGATGGAATCCATGCTATTCCATTAATGTCTACCAGCCTGGGCACAATATGAAGATCAGGAAGCTCCAGATGCTTGACCAGAGGGGTGGTCCATGAAGCCAGCTCACATGCAACCCCAGATAGGACCACCATCACTTCCCAGTCCTTCTCCTCCCATTCACTCTGGCCCTTGCTCCAGTTTGCAAGGCAAGGCGCGTGAACCAGCCTTACCCAGTGCGGGGCAGACTCCACCCTCTTCACATCTGCAGGCCAAAGAAGAACCCCAACAACCTCCCTTCACCCTCAGTCCTAAGGAGATTCCTCGACTCCAGAGTTCTCCAACTTTCATGTACATCAGAATCACCTGGAGGACTTGTTAAAACTCAGATTGCTGTGCTTTACCCCAAGAGCGTCTAACTCATTAGGTCTGGTAGGGCCAGAGAATGCGCCATTTCTAGAAAGTCCCAAGGATGCTGATGTTGGTCAGAGGACCATACTTTGAAAATCAGGGCTCATCCCTAAGTTATCGATATATTCAACAGCAAAAACAAATCTAAGAAATAGCACAGGCATCCTTTTCAGTCTCTATGAGACAACTATGATTTTCAAATAGCTAATGTATTTGGCTATTTCTCCCCTGCCCGTCCCCATTATTTCCTCTAACCAAGAAGGAATGAAGTAACCATGATGAAGAGAGAAAGACGGAAAGGAGACAATAAGGAGGCAGGAAGGCTGGAGGGGAAAGTGAGGAGAGCCTAAGGTAGATTCCCAGAGTTCAGGATGGTGCCGAATCACGCGAGATGTGTGCCCAGTGGGGGAGGGCAGCATGGCCGCATCCAGCCCCCTCGGACACAGACTAGAGGCAAATTTGCTCCTCATTCCTTTCAACAAAGCCTCAAAGGTATCTTACGCACAAGTTGTTTTCCTCTGTGCTTTTTACGAGAGGAAACTATGATTGAACTGTACGTGACAGTGGGCAGTGGTAAACCTCTAGAGTCTTGGACACCTCATTCCAGGTCCATACAATGCTTCACCCCCTCTCTACCCACGTGAGGACTTTTTCCATCTCTAACCTTTCAGGATGCCTGAGTTTTAGAAGGGAAGACAGTGAGACTTGCTGAGTTGCAAGCAGCTGGGAATTTGGAATGCATCTCTGGAGATACACACTGAGCCTGGCTCAGAACTTCCAAGAAAACTCAGTGGGAGGGGAGGAAAAACAGCGCAATGACATGAGGCCTTGCAGGACCCGCCTCGGCCTTACTGAATCACCCAGAGATTGCATTCCAGCTGCACTGCTGTGACCCAATGTTCCAGTAAACAAGGAGGGGACAGGGTGGACAAACCTCAGATCAGACTACCCTGTGGCTTCTAAAATAGAACACAGGGTGCTGACAGGGTGGGGCTGAGGGAGGGGTGCCTTCAGCGAGCCACACCCACAGCGCCCACCTTACACACTCACACACGCTCACTTCCACTGGGGCTTGAACAAGTACAAAACTCAGATGTTCTAATCTCCCAATGGTCAGAGACTGGTGACCTCCTTTAGTTCCCTCCAGGAGCCTCAGAGGATGTGCACAGGGTAAAGTAAGGAGATGCTGACTCAGGCCACGCCAGGCCACTGACTAATGGTGTCCACGCTCTGAGCACTCCCACTGCCTTCCGAAAGGGCAAGCAGAGCTGCAGTGGACAAGCACAGTCACTTGGCCCATTTCCCTGTTTGACGCTGTGGCATGAAATAACTGACTGATGACCCCATGATTCCTCAGCCTTATCCCTCTCTTCCCACCTCACCCCTGCACCCTCCTATTTTCTCTTCTGTCTCCCCTTCCATTTCACCAGCCAGCAGATGAGCTGAAATGATAATTAGAGGGGCTGAGTAAAAGTGGGAGGAAGGGTATCCTGCCTCAGAGAACAAAGTTCTAGAAATTTCTTTCTGGAGAGTCCATCTGCCTGAGACAACATGGGGCTTTGTACCCAAGGTTTATATATGGCGCACCCCTCCCACATGAATATGTGAGTGATGTCCTATATTCCTCCATATTTCATATGTCCAGGTGACCAAAGACTTTATCATCCATACTGGGACACTTCTGAGAATTGAAGGGAGCACTTCCGGATAAAACCGTCAAGCAGGACAGAGGGCAGCCTGCATGACAGATGAGCCATTTGCCATCCTGCACATGCTCCTACCTTTCTCAGCCCACCCTGCTTCACAGGTGAGTTATTTTTGCTCTGATCAGACCCTCCTTTTACTGGTTTTGTCCTATTATCCTTCATCATTCCTTCATATTCAGGTAATTATTGCATCTCTACTTTGAATTGGGAAAAAAGACGGGTTTGGAAAATTTTCCTATGTAGCAGCTGTGAGGCCCCAGCACATATCCCATAGCCCCCTGAAGCTGGCTCTCAATTCCAGAGACGTGCCTCATTCAGCACGTCAGAGTCCAGTGAGTATTGACGGCTTTTATTCACCAAATGGTCACACCCAGTTGTGGGATTAAACAGCAAAACAGCATGAAAAATGGTGATGCTTGCTTCAGGGCTCATAGCAGGAAACGCCTTTCTCATGCTATTTCCTTACTGCTCATGACCTGCCTCCTTTCTATCTCTTCATGTACTTAGAGCACCATGCATATTTTTTCAATGTTTACTGCCCCCCTCCAAGGTTACAGTCATCCTCGTTTCCTGACTGAGGCTTTACATTGAGGCCAGAAAGGGGAAACAGCCAAGTGTTATCCAAACCCACTCTGCCCTGGTCCCAAAGCCCACGTCTGTGCTCCACGGGCCCCTGCTGTACACGCCCAGCTCGACCTCTGAATGACCCGTCATGGATCCTTCCTATTCTTCAGAGTGCCCTTTTCTTTTCCACTGATTGTCCTTTCTCTATTACAACTGGTGATTTCATATTCCAGCACACCTTATCTCGTACACAGCAAGACTGAGGCAGCCCCAGTAAGCACTGGGCATGGTAGGGCTTGGGCTGGGAGTTAGGCAGTTTCTGTAAGTCCTCTAGGCTAAAGTTCAGAAAGATAAGAGAAATATGGGCCCAGAGATGAGATAGGGTGGTGGTTTAGTGACTTAGGGGCTAAGCAGCTTATACAAGCAAGAGTGGGTGCCAAACCAATTCTCCAAGCCAGAGCTCCTTCCAGGGCAGGACTCCATGTTTGGAAGTAAGTAGCACATCTGCCTGGAGTTGGGAATAAAGTGGGCAAGACAAGGACAGATATTTGTTAATACTTACCTTTTTTTCTACATACCCCTTCTTACCCCAAATGGCTTACCTCTGGCCATTCTGCCAGGTGTACATATTTCTCTTACGATACGTTCTCTCCACCCTCTTTCCAAAGATTAAATTCTGACACATGAACATGGACTTGGAGGTCAGATACTGCTGGGTTGGCTTCTCATTAAGTGGTGATTTTGGACATGTGTCCGAACCTCTTTGAGCCTCGGTCTTCTTATCTATAAAATGATGTAATGATCAGATCCTCATAGACTTGTTAGAAGAATTGTTTCAAAACTTATAGTTCACCTCATATAGGGTAGGTGGTGGTTATAACCCAATAAGTGGTTATAAACCATTTACTTGTGGTTGTAAACAGCCTGTTGCCATTGCTGGTATATTTTGGTATACATTCTTCCTCCAGAGTCAGCTAGCCCTGGATCAATAGAAACAGAAAAAATGTCAGAGAGAGGGACCTTAGCATGCATTTGGTCCAACTTGAGGCTTGGAAGAGGTTGATTGGCTTGTCCAAGATTATATTCCTTACTAGTTCCAACCTCCAACTAAGAACATTAATTCTTTGGAGCAGTAGAATGAGCTCTGGCTTTGGAGTCAGACCTATGTGAATTTGAATTGCGCTTGCCAGCTGGGCAGCATTAGACAAGTTTCTTGACCTGATTCTGCTTCATTTCCTCATGTGCAGCCTTGGGATAACAGAGCCAGTGTCCCAGGATGGTGGGGAGGACTGAATGGGACAGAGTACATGAGGAGGCACCAGTCGCATGATAATACTCTGGCTGATTTCCTTGTGTCAATAAAACCTTCCAGAAAAGGACAGAAAGATCCCAGTAAAAGGAAACGAATAGAGCTTAAAAACATCATGGACTTTGCCTAAAAATTGGAACAGGGACATTTAGGAATAACTTTTGCTTACCAATTCCCAAATGCCAGCTTAAAAGCAGAGTTTGGTGCATTGGTCAGGGAAGAATTCCTAGTGGCAAGGCCCAGAGCAAATACTGGGAGGACTATCTGCAGGTTGACCTAAAGTGAGCGGGGTGGTCAGGGAAGACGATCCTGAGGGTTGTAAACTGACTGTCTAGAGTACCTTCCAAAACAATTTTGAAAGCACCCTGGTTATAGACACACAATTATGTTTTGAATTGGCAACACAAAGTGGGAGGTGGCTTTGAGATAGGTGACCATTTTTTATATCTAGCTCCAGCAATGTTTTGAAATAAGAGGCATGGGCAAGTTTCACAATAAAAAGTGAGTTCTGGTGTAGGTCGGTTTCAAGGATGAATATGGACAAAGGTGCTGAAACACTCCATAGCAGGCTTAGCCCCTGAATGATCCAATTACAGGTCTTTAAATGGACCCAGGGGCAGAATTTAGAAAACATGGGAAGGCAGAGAAGGAGCAATTTTGCAACCAGACAAATGGCCAGCTCCAACAAGTCCTCTGAGGAGAAGACCATTTGGAAAATGCTGTGTTTCCAAATGTCCCATGGGAGTTAAGACTGACTTTTCTAGGAATAGGTAGGGTGACTCTAAGAATAAACAGGGTGAGGTTGACTGGGGTCCAATATACCTGGGCAACCTCTGGGATAGAGAATGACAGCAGGTACTATCAGCAGAAGCAGAGCTGTGGCTCAATTACACAAACAAAAACAGTAGAGAAATTGTTCAAAACAGTGAAATTCTTAGTGACTAGGTCTTGGCTGTTGTTATCTTCTATTGCCAGCACCTAGCAGAGGGAATGCTTTAAAAAAAATATTCAGTTAATAAATTAATAGCTTGAACTACCTTTTAAAGAGTTCTCCAGCATAAAAAGACATAAAAAAATTTAAAAAATTAAAAATAAAGGTTCTGTGGGATATGATGCCTGTAATGCTAACACTTTAGGAGGCTGAGGTGGGAGGATAGTTTGAGGTCAGGAATTTAAAACCAGCCTAAGCAACATATTGAGACCCTATATCTACAAAAAAATAAAATTTAAAAAATTCTTAAAAGTTCTCCAGCATAGAAGGTATTTAAGCAGTAGGCCCTCAGCAGGAACTAAGGGTATAAAGGTTTCAAGAGTCTTTGGAAGTGACTGATAATTATTAGGATTTTTAGCGCCCCTAAGATTCTGGGTGTCTAGCGTAGCACTAGTAACTCTCTGTGGTAATTGGCTCTGATTTGAACATTGGGATCATGATGCAGTGGACTAAGGGAAACAAACTGCAGCCAGGATTATCCCACTGGGAAGACTACTGGGTCTAACCTTTCATTTTCTCATCTGGTCTGAGGTCTAAACTACTTCTTTAGGTAAAATTAACTTTTTACTCTCACACCACATGGGTACAGACCACTCCAGAGTGTTTTACCTGCCCATTCATGTCTGCTATGACTGAGGCCGCTGGATAATCACAAATTCATTCCCTCATCTTCCCAACCAACCAGACAATCCACATCTTCCAATCTTCTTTGAGTTAAATGTGGCTACATGTCTGAGTTCTGACCAATGGAATATGAGCAGAAGTGATGTGCACCACTTCCAGGCTTGTGAGCAAAGCCTTCCACTTGCGAACTCTCACGTTCTTTCCCTCCCAGTGGGCAGGATGCCAATGTCCAGAGAAATGTGGGAAGCTACCCATGGAAGATGGCAGTGCCTGTAGCTCCCTGGCTTTCTCAACCCTCCCACTCATTAGACTGTGTGGTAAGACAGAAACACTTTCAATTGCAATAAGCCATTGACAGCAGCTCACATGCCTTAACTCATATAGTATTTACCTGTCTTTGTCTTCCTCTCCGTTTTTCTTTTTCTGTTCTTTGTTCTCTAAAGTAATACAGGACTCAGAGAGGAAGAAAAGGATATGACAATGGTCAGAAGAAATTGTTGGGTAGGTGAAGATCAACCTCTCGAGTGGCTTTAATCTTTCTTCTGCTGGAGATATTGATCTCTGAGTGTCCTTACTCCTGCTGCAGAAGTATTACTAGGATGACCGGGTCCAAATCTTTGTAGCAGATGAGCAACCATGTAAGCATCAGAACCTCTCTTCCCTGCTGCAAACACACTTGTCATCTCTTTGCTCTCCCTGGGTGCCAGCTCCTCTGCCCTCTTTCACATCTTGTAGAAGATGAGGAAGGAAGGTGCGATCCCCTCTTTGGGCCATGACCACAAGACCAAAGTCCTTGGTCTGCTAATCTCCTTCATCTCTTTCCTCTTTTATGAGTCACCAGCAATCTCATACCCAGAAATGATAGCATGAAGAATCTCACAGTGTGAGCTAAAAACAAGAAAGCAAATTCTAGTGTGGAAAGGAAGAGCAGAGAGAGGGAAGGAGTGAGGGGGCTGGGGTCTTGGTGTGTGCCACACCTTTTGAGGGCAAAACACGATTGTAAGAGGGACTTTATCTAACAAATGCAATCAGTGTAACCTGGTTTCTTGTGCCCTCAATGAATTCCCAACAATAAAAAAAAAAAAAGAAAGAAAGCAAATTCTAGGCATATGGCTTAGAAGTAATGTTGCTTTAGCCACCTTAATTTACCCTCAGTCATTTTTTTTTTCTTTTTTTGAGGGGAAAGACTCACTATGTCACCCTCAGTAGAGTGCTGTAGCATCATAGCTCACAGCAACCTCAAACTCTTGGGCTTAAGTGATTCTCTTGCCTCAGCCTCCCTAGTAGCTGGGACTACAGATGCCCACCACAACACCCAGCTATTTTTTGTTTTTAGCAGTCCCAGGCCGAGTTTGAACCTACCAGCCCTGGTGCATGTGGCCAGTACCTTAACCATGAGCTACAGGTGCCCACCCCCTCAGTCTTATTTAAATGTTCTTTACTCTAGATTCTCTCTGCTAAGTTATTTCCCAGCATAGTCTTCTATCTTGCTTTGCCTCCTAAATCTATTGAAGGTCCTAAGAGTCTGTTTTCTCTTCTTTTGTTTACTATGCCTTTCTTTCTATACCAAACCAAATCTCCCACCTTTCCCTGGGATGCTAATAAACAGATTGCTCCATTTGCCTTGCATAATATTTTGGGCAAACTATAAAATAGGCATATTCTTAATGATTTCAGTCCTGATAATCTGCTCTACATCTACCTAATTAATGGAAAACCCACTCTAGCAGGGCCTGTTATATATCCCCTAATATCTGTGTTCTTCCTATTCCTCAGCAGTAGGATTCCTGCAGCTAACTAGAGTAAAAACTATATCTCACATATCCCCTTCCAAGGAAGTATGGTCAACTGCCATCTTGGATTGTGATACAAACTTGACAATTAAGAAGCATGGTCAAGTTTTGCAATAAAAAGTGAGTGGGCAGAGCAACAAGATGGAAGGAGCCTGGGTCCCTGACATTCCACTCTAGCCACAGATGACTGATCTCTACAGTTTCATATGAGAAAAAAAAATAACCCGCAAACTTCCTAAGTCACTGTCACAGTTAAATTAATTCTATTCAACTACTCTAGTCTCTGATATTAAAAGTTAATCAGCCTTCTTTCTTCCTTCTGCTCTTCCTTCCTAACTTATTTCCTTCCATTTTTTTCTCCCTTTGTCCCTTCTTTCTCTTTTAAAATAATATTGCATTCAATCAGCAGAGATCTTAGTTATTATCTCATTCAAGCCCTTCATTTCACAATGAGGAAATTGAAAGCTGTAGAGAGGAGAAGTAACTGAGCTCAGCAGGCCAGAACCAATAACTCAAACCCATGTCTCCAGACTCTCTGCCCCTGTGCTTTTACTATTCACAACACCCTGGCTTTAAACTAAGCAAGTTCCTTTTTAACACACAACCTCTCCCTACAAGTATAAAATATTTTTGGTTCTCTTTCCTTCTATGTCAATTTATACCCTCAATGAAATAACTTTTACATTTTGTAAAATTCAGTCTTAGTAGACAAAGGAACAAGAAGACTTTAGCTTAACATAAAGTTAATTTTTTCCCTTTAGTATAGGAATTTATTGTATTCCATATCACCAGGCTTCTGTCCCATTCATGTGATTGCTTCTTCCCCTCAGAGGACATTGCTCCTAAAGGGGGCCCCCAGACCTACAGGCTCTAGGCAGGATTCAGGTGTCATCCTGCAACTGCCTTAAAAGAGTAGGAGCAGTTGGATTGTTTGTAACTGCTTCAGATGTGGGTGACAGTGGGATGATGAAAGTCCCTGCTGATGGCACCCTGATTCCCTCCCTCACCTTCTAAGATAGCCCAGCCCCTCTGCCAAGCGAAGGTGCTGATATTCTGGCTCTCATGCCTGGGCTGTCATCTGCCCTCTCCTCAGGAAATGAACACCTCTTCCTCCCACTGTCCATGGAAGAAGATATTTGCCTACAATCAGCCTGTGCAGCATGGAAAGTATTGGAAAGGAACAAATTTTTGCTATAATTTTTATCAAGTGATGTTTAAGAACCTACTCCATGAAACAAAATAAAAAATGTGTTTAATTACAATGCCCAATGGAGCAACCACCCTGACATGATAAACTTCTATCCATTAAATAAATACTGAATTCCTGTCACCTGGACATTCAACATTGAGCAAAACAAACAGGCCTCTGACCTCAGGAACTTGTCATCCACTGGTAACCTATAATTACTCAAATAAATGGCATAATTTAGATCTGCAGTAAATGCTACAGAGAAAAAGTGCAGGATGTTCTTAGAAAGTAGAATCAGAGAATCTAATTTGGGACAGGAGGGGATTGGGAAAGAACTTTTAACTTGAGACCTAGAAGACAAGAAAGAACTAGCCAGATATTGAGCATTCCAGGGAGTGGAAACAGCTGGAGTAAAAGCTCCTTGATGAGAAAAGAGATATAGATTGAGTATTCCTTATCTGAAATGCTTGGGACCAGAGGTGTTTATGTTCCTAATTTTGCTTTTTTTTTATTTTAAAATGTTTGCATATACACAATGAGATATCTTGGGGATGCGACTCATGTCTAAACATGAAATTTATTTATGTTTCATGTGTACCTTATACATACAGAATGAAGATAATTTTGTACAATATTTTCAATAATTTTGTGTGTGAAATAAAGGGTGTGGAATTTTCCATTTGTGGCACCATGTCAGTGCTCAAAAAATTTTGAATTTGAGAGCATTTTGGATTTCAGATTTTCAGATTAGGGACTCTCAACCTGTATAGCAGAGGAAGCAGCTGAAGACGGCTGCAGAAGCCCATCACCCAGGCCTGTGGGGCCATGTTGCTGACTATCGATTGCACCTGAAAGTGATGTGAGCACATGAAAGACTCTGTCTGCAGTGACCTGGTGTGATTTGTACTGTGAGAGATACCCCAGGACCAGGTGTTTCTAGAAAGAAGCCCCGCCCATGCCCAATTAACATAATCTCAGCCAACCAACCAACCAAAATAACCTTTTAAAATATTTTAAACCTAACTGGTAGGAAGAATGAATCCCTCTCATTTACTGGCTGCCAACTCAGCCGTAGAAGAAATCAATGTAGGTCCCCAGATAGAGCTACAAAATCTGCATTCTGACTCCACTGCCAAAATCAGCAAGGCAGGAGCTGTTTTTAAAAATATAAGGTCACAATTTTAAGTGGACAGTCCAAGTGCACACCCAGACAACATGGATTATTACACTAACCAGGAAAAAGAGCTAACCACTAAGTACAACAAAATAAAAGTAATTGTCCTTGCTTGGGATGGACTCCAAGATTTAATTGGTTGATGTCCAATAACTCCTTATGGTGGTGAATCATACAATTTCCTGAAAGTTCACTTGTGGGTAGTTTGTTCCAGGGGCCCGTGAGGAAGCCACACTACTTATAAGCAGAGGTTTGCTCTTGCTGTGACAGCCCAACTTGAAATACTCATGCCCTTCTAACCCAGGAAAGGTTGGAGTCTCCATTAAACACACACTCTAGTGTGCCATCTGTATTTGAAGAGGCACAGCTCCCTTCTGCATGAGATTATGGGTAGCCTCCTCTATTGTTGTATGAACCTTGAGCTTCCATCCATTTGCCTGGCTTTCAAAGTGCGTGCATCTGTCTTTAACTAGCAGAATAGAACACCTTCCTGAAAGTCTAAACTCAATCATCAACTCCTATCAAAAATCTAGCTGTGAGTTATTACATTTGTTAAAACTTTAATTTAAAAGAGTCTGAGAGATGTATCTATCCATACTTCTAAATATCCTAATTATTATTGTCAAATTAGCTTGAACTACAAAATAATACATGAACTTGAATCTCATCACCTTACCATACCAAAGAAATGACTCTACTATATTTATGCTTTTGTGTCTGTTTTTTTCCCCTGCTTTTATCAAAAATTATCATGAGAACTAGCCTTATAAACTCCACTGTTTTACTTCCTGTAAGGTTGATATTGAGAATCTCATAGCACTTAAAGCCACCTCTTAGATAATAAGAATTATTACATATCTATCCTCTCTCTCTCCCCCTTTCTCTCTTTCTCCTTCTTTCTTTTTGCTTCTTTTGCCTTTCTTGACCCTTCCCTGTGTGTGCCATAAAGCGTTGGTCAAGTTTTATATTTAATGCCAGTCACTGCCTTGTCTCTTAAGGTGGTTGGAAATTGAGTCTCTTTTTCTTAATTCTAAGTTTCCAGTTAAAATTCTTAATCTGAATGTTTCTGTCTCATGAACAAAAAGTGTCATTTTAAAAAAGAGGATATAAATAAATCAAACTAAATACATTTTTCTTATGTCCCCAAGTACTTATCTGTTTGGGATGGTAAGCCATGAGGACAGACCAAGGAAGCTTAAGATAAAGGTTTGGTCACCCTAACTAAATCATGTGTGATTCAGAGAACTACTTCTTATGAACTTGCTCTGAATAAGACAGGCAATGATCTCTCTTCTTAAGTGATTGACCTTTTAGGGCAGACACTGCTAAGAGCACTGAAGGAGGAGTCAGGTTACATTTTTTTATGTTGATTTCTTTTATACATTCTAGATTCTAATACTCTGTCAATTATATGTGGTTTCAAATATCCTCACTCAGGTTGTAGCTTATCTTTTCTTTCCCTTAATGTAGGTTTCTTATGACAGATTTTTTAAATTTTAGGGTAATTAAATTTAGAAATTCATTATTGGTTTGCAAGTTTTGTGTTTTATTTAAGATATTTTTTCCTGGCTTGGCACCTGTGACTCAATGGGCTAAGGCGCCAGCAACGTACACCTGAGCTGGCGGGTTCGAATCCAGCCTGGACCCGCCAAAGAATAATGACGGCTGCAACCAAAAAATGGCAGGGCGTTGTGGCAGGTGCCTGTAGTCCCAGCTACATGGGAGGCAGAGGCAAGAGACTCGCTTGAGCCCAGGAATTGGAGGTTGCTGTGAGCTGTGATGCCATGGCACTCTATCCAGGGTGACAGCTTGAGGCTCTGTCTCCAAAAACTAAATAAATAAATAAATAAATAAAAAGAATATTTAAAAAAAAAAGATATTTTTTCCTCTTCTGAGTTCATAAATATTTTATATTTCCTCTAAAAATGTTATGATTCTCACATTTAAATTTCTGTGTATATGCATAAGTATTTAATCTACTAAGAATTGATTTTTTTGTATAGAGTATAAGATAGTGTTCCAATTTCATTGTTTTCCTATATGAATGGCCAATTATCTCAACTTATTTATTAAATAAGCCCTAATATATCCTACTATGATGAACATTGCTTTATTCTCTCATAAATGTGGATTCCATATATTTGTGGCTTTATTTCTTAGATTTCTACTTTCTTTGATGAATTTATCTGTTCTTCACGAAAAGCAAATTGTTCTGGCTATATTCTCTATAACATACTTAAGAATTGATATTTCATTGGGTAAGTTCATCTACGTTATAGTACTTTTCAGGAGTGTTTTGTCTATTTTTAAATCTTTAATTTCTCACATAGATTTTAGGAACAGTCTACCAAGTTCAAAATAAATAAAGTCTGTTGGTATTTTGATTTGAATTTCATAAAATCCCAAGATGATATTTACTTCTTGGGCAGTCTAAAAGGAATCTAAATTAGGTAACTCAGGGCTGACTTTCTGCTTTAATATCCAAGTAAATGACTTCTACCTCAAGGTCTATGTGAAGTCCAAGATGGTTGCTGGAGCACAATTATGCTTATGGCTGCCTCCCCACAGGCCTCTCAAAACAGTTCTGCTTACCTGTCATGGGCCAGGACTTTGCAACATGGCCACATCTAGCTCTGAGGAAGGCTAAAGAGTAGTCCTTTAGCTTAGTAAACTGAAGTCTATAATAAAATTACATTCTGTTATTAAGGAAAATGGGGGAGAGAAGCAAATGACTATCTAAATAATGAAATATAACAGAGGCATTTAAAAGTTTGACCTTGAAGTTTCTTAGTAAGTGAAACCAAATGAAGCTTTATTCCCATCTAATGTCCTCCCAAGACCAATGGGAAGAGACCTAGTTTAGGAGAACAGTTAAAGGTTAGAGTTAGGGTTGAGTTAGGGTCTTCCTTCCTGAGGGCAGAGGAATGGGGTAACATTGTTCTGAGAGCATGCAGGCTGCCAAGGAAATAGAACAAACTTTTCCTATAACATAAAGCAGAATGCCATACTCTGTGCTCAGTATTATTTCAGCTCTATGCAGAGTATATGCATTTTCAGTTATGCATAAACACACACCCAAATGTATATGGTTTTTAAAGACTGGAAAACGATTCCCAATACTTACAATGGTTATTAATATTTATCTCTGGGTTGTAGGATTTTTATTTTTACTATTTATGATTTCTTTCTAAAATTTTATGTCGTGACAAGTATTGTTTTTATATTTAGGGGAAAAAAGATCTCATTTTAGAAAAAATAAAAAAGAAGTAAAGAAATGAAGGAAGAAAAAAAGATGGGCTGTGAGTCCTGACTATAATATAATCTATCATTAGCCCCTAAGAGCCATTCAGCCATTAGCTCCTGAATATTTACACACCAAGCACTGTCCTAAGTGCTCAAAATATATAGGTTTCTGCCACAGGGAGCTCATATTCCAGTTTGGGAGGGAGGGAATATGAGACAATTAGCAATAACTATAATAAATAGGCAGATTGTCTAATATATTTGGGGTGATATGTGCTATGGGAAAAAGGTGATCTGAGTAAGGAAGATAAGGAATGTGGTGTGAGAGAGCAGAGCAGTGCAAGTTGTAATTTTAGGTAGGATGGTCAGGGTAAACCTTATTGAAACAGGAACAGATGGAACCTTGGGGCTATCTGTAGCATATCCAGTGAAAACCCCGTAGCATTCATGCTACGGAGCAGCAAGGAGGACAGTGTGTTCAAAACAGAGCTGAGGGAGAGGAACCCAGCAGGCAGCTCGGGACGTCTGTTGGCTTTTACACAGGTGCCTGAAATACAAGCTAGGCCCTAAGCCTGCTAACCACTACCTCCCGCCACTGATCCCCAAGTAAAGGGACAATACAACACAAAGTAATATGGTGGTCCATCTCAATGGCTGTGAAAAACAAAGTGTCAAATGGACACTCACGGAAGATCAACTTAGGATCATTAAATCTCATATTCCAGTTGAAAGTAATGACCTGGGAAGAGAAAATACTGAAAAGGAAGTACAAACTTCACAAACAAGTTGAAAAACAGGTTTGATTTTCCCAGACCCTGGCTTATAATAACAGAGTAATGGACTCTTGGCAAGAAATAGAATGGGAAGAGAGAGTTCATTGGCAAGAGGTTCGTGAACTGATCAAGAGGGCTTTACATTAACGTTTGATGGAGAGAGAAAACGATTTAGGTATAACTGACGACTAGTCATGAGGGAGAATCCCAGATGTTAAAACAGAAAGAGCAACAATAACGGTAAATATTCCCAGCTGCTCTCACGAGAAAATGAGAAAATGAGAAAGGTTTAGCAGTCCTACATATGATTTCAGATAAGGGCTAAACATGGATAATAAAAGTGATGTGATATGAAAAGATAAGAAAGCTTTTTTTTTTTTTTTTTTGGAAACAGAGTCTCAAGCCGCTCCCCTGGGTAGAGTGCGTGGTGTCATAGCTCACAGAAACCTCCAACTCTTGGGCTCAAGCAATCCTCTCACCTGTTTTTCTATTTTTAGTAGACACAGGTCTCGCTTTTGCTCACACTGGTCTCAAACTCCTAAGCTCAAGCAATCCACCTGCCTCGGCCTCCCAGAGTGCTGGGATTATAGGCGTGAGCCACCACACCTGGCCTGAAAAGCAAGTTTTTTGAAGAAGAATTTGGCTTTTAGAAAGTGACTGAAGTGGGCGGCGCCTGTGGCTCAGTGGGTAGGGTGCCGGCCCCATAAACTGAGGATGGCAGGTTCAAACCTGGCCCTGGCAAAACGGCAACAAAAAAATAGCCAGGCTTTGTGGCGGGTGCCTATAGTCCCAGCTACTTGGGAGGCGGAGGCAAGAGAATGGCCTAAGCCCAAGAGCTGGAGGTTCCTGTGAGCTGTGTGACACCACGGCACTCTACGGAGGGAGGCAAAGTGAGACTCTGTCCCTAAAAAAAAAAAAAAAACTTCTAAAAGAAACTGACTGGCTCAAGCGGCTAAGGCGCCAGCCACGTACAACTGAGCTGGAAGGTTCGAATCCAGCCCGGGCCCGCCAAACAACAATGACGGCTGCAACCAAAAAATGGCCGGGCGTTGTGGCGGGCACCTGTAGTCCCGGCTACTTGGGAGACGGGGGCAGGAGACTCGCTTGAGCCCAGGAATTGGAGGTTGCTGTGAGCTGTGATGCCACAGCACTCTATCCAGGGTGACAGCTTGAGGCTCTGTCTCAAAAGGAAGTGACTGCAGGATAGAATATGTTCTTTGCCACTGGTAGGGTGTGTAACACAAGATAGAGGCTCCACTGCCCAAAAGAAGTGCAACTTGTGACAGGTGGAAAAATTACAATATATAATAAAATTATCCACATCTTTTAGGGACACCCATAGCAGAGAATAGGCACTTTTGGAGGCTGAGTGAAGAATAGAGTAATGGAATGGTAAAAACTATGGAAGCACGCGAGGATGTGGAGGACATGTTGCAAACAGATTAGAAAACTGACATAATAAGACACCTAAGAGAGAAGGAAATCGCTCTGAACACCAAGAAGACTACTGCTCCATAAGCAAAGAATGTGGTAAATTCTTTTCTTTCTATGAAGAAAGCAGAAGTAACTTGAGGAAATGATGCCCTCATTGGAGAAGGCATCATTGAATCCTGATGTACAAAAATAATAAATGAACAAAATGACTGATGCCCCAATTCAAATGTAGGAGGATAATTAAAATAATAATAGCTTACATTTATAGAGCACTTCCCATGTTTGGTCACAGTAATAAATACTTCAACAATAAAAGCCAACATTTATTGAGTGTTCACTATGTGCTGAGAATTGTTTCCTTTCATCCTTCCACATTCCTGTGGGATTATCCCTACTTTATACTTGAGGAAACAGAGCGTTAAAGAGGCAAACCAGCACAAGACTATGCAGGTGGTAATAGGGAACATGAAAGGCCAACCGAGATTTCTATGACTCCAAAGCCCACTTGTTGACCAGGACTCTGAAGACCGGTGAAGAGTAGCTGTGCTGTAAACATAGAGTGTATAAAGAAAGAGCATTCTAGGAAGGGTTAGTCACATGTTAAACTTTTGAAAAGTAGATTTTATAAAATAAAGAGAAAAGAAAGATCCTGTGGCCAAGAATTCCAATAGGCAAGATATCTCAAGGGCCTTGAAAGATTATAAAAGTTAACATGTTTAGGCTGGGAGCGGGGTCTCATGATTGAAGCCTAGCACTCTGGGAAGCCAAGGCAGCTGGATTGCCTGAGCTCTGGAACTGGAGATCAGCCTAAGCAAGAGTAAGACCTCATCTCTACTAAAAATAGAAAAATTAGCTAGGCATTGTGGTAGGTGCCTATAGTCCCAGCTACTTCAGGAGGCTAAGGCAAGAGGATTTCTTAACCCTAAAAGTTTGAAGTTGCTGTGAGCTATGACACTATGGCACTCTACCTAGGGCAAAAGAGTGAGGCTCTGTCCCAAAAAAGGGTAAAAATTTTAGAAAATGATAAAAATTAACGTTTTTGTTAATGTAGTCATAACTAATTCAAGTTTGTGTGTGGGCGCGCACATGTATGTGAAGAAAACAATACAGAGAAATCAACAATTCGGCTGTTTAAGACCTCAGATTTTAAAAGAATGAGCACAAAGATATAACAAAGACCCTAAAATAACAGTCAGAAAAAGCTGAGATCAAAAAAATCCTAAAAACAATAAAATTTATTGTTTCTAATGTGTTCAGAACAGAAAGAACAAGAAAAAATCTAGGCTAACTGCTTGAGTCTGAGGGGGTAATAACACAAACTGGGACTAAAATGATAGAAGCCAACTTGAGATCATTGAGAATGACTGCACCTGTGGCTCAGCGAGTAGGGCGCTGGCCCCATGTACCGAGGACCGGGCCCTGGCCAAACTGCATCAAAAAATAGCCGGGCATTGTGGCGGGCGCCTGTAGTCCCAGCTACTCGGGAGGCTGAGGCAAGAGAATCGCCTAAGCCCAAGAGCTGGAGGTTGCTGTGAGCTGTGCCTCCACAGCACTCTACTGAGGGCAAGAAAGTGAGACTCTGTCTCCACAAAAAAAAAAAAAAAAAGAATGACTGTCTTCAAACTTTCACTTGCTTTTTGGTAGAATTACCAAAAAGGTAATGTTGTGTAGCTTGATCTGAGAAAAACATTTTGCCAAAGCTTTCATAATATTCTCTGGCCAAAATGAGGAATCACAACTCTGAACCCATTAAGCAACTTAGTCCGTAGGCACAGGGGCTTAGCCTGAAGGCCAGGTGCGCATGAGTGTTCCGTCCTCTCCCACACTTGAACGTGAAATTTATAATGAGAGTGAATGTTACTACACTCACAGATATCCTAGAGCTGAGAGAGGTGCCTACTACGTTCAAAGACAGATTCAAGTGGTGGAAGTATCTGGCAGGCTGAAGTTAGCTAGATGAAGTTTGATGCATATCTATGTAAATTCTTTGCTTTCAAAAATCATTTGGACTAGTACAAGATGTGAGAGGTTTAACTTTCAATGTTCACTTGAAAAGGACCTGGGAATGTTAATAGAAAACAGGAAATCATCAAGGACAGCACCTGCCAAAGGATCTTTTTAGTCTTTGGCTGCGTTCATGGAAGTACGGTATTCAAATTAAGGAAGAACACACAAGGATCCATACCGTGGGATATTACTCAAAGATAAAACGGCTTCAGTGGCTCTCCAGAGAATTAGGGAATTGTGCCAACTGGAAAAAAAAAATCAATTGCAACATGTCATATACCGTCTGATTCCAGTAGAAATAGAGAACAGATTAGTGATTGCCAGGGATCAGGATTGGGTTGTGAGGGAGGAATTGGGGGGGGGGGATGTAAAAGGGCAATACCAGGGCTCCTGCGGTGGTAGAAATGTTCTGTATCTTGGCTCAGTGCCTGTGGCTCAACAGGCTAAGGCAACAGCCGTGGACACCTGAGCTGGCGGGTTCAAATCCAGCCTGGGCCCGCCAATCAACAATGACGGCTGCAACCAAAAAATGGCCGGGCGTTGTGGCGGACGCCTGTAGTCCCAGCTACGTGGGAGGCAGAGGCAGGAGACTCGCTTGAGCCCAGGAATTGGAGGTTGGTGTGAGCTGTGATGCCATGGCACCCTATCCAGGGTGATAGCTTGAGGCTCTGCCTCAAAAAAAAAATGTTCTGTATCTTGACTGTGTCAATGTCAGTGTCCCGGTTGTGGTATGGTAGTATGGTTTTGCAAGATGTCACCACTAGTAGAAACTAAGTAAATGGTACACAGTACTGTCTGGAAGGAATACATATTACATATTATGCATATTAACCTGTAATTATCTCAAAATAAAAATTTAATTTAAAAAAGAATAGGGTGGAGGACAGAGACAGGGGAGTGGGAGAAGAGCGAATCGTCCAGATAAGCCTCCCATGAAGGATTCATACTAGATAAAGAAGGGATGGGGCACTGTAACATCCACCAGCCAGGCAGAGCTGCAAGGCAGGAATTGTGCCCACCTTGTTCATCACTGGGTTCCAGTGCTTCCAACCATGTATCGGAGGGCTGGAGACAAGGGTTCCCACACAAATAACAGCATTAAGAAATTAAAAAGCGGGTGGTGTCTTTGGCTCAATGAGTAGGGCACTGGTCCCATATACTGGAGGTGGCGGGTTCAAAACTGGTCCCAGCCAAAAAAAAAACAACTGCCAATAAAAAAAAAAAAAGAAAGAAAGAAAGAAATTAAAAACCAACAAGCCATCCAACTCTGCTTAATTCTTCAGTTTTGAACAATAAGGAATCTATCCAAAAAATGTACTTGGCTCTCGAGTTCAGACTGAGAAACTGACAGTGAGACCACAAGGTTAGTAATAAAGCCCTAGAGCAAGGATACTATTTGGAAGTTGAGTTTCATGGCTGTTAAATGCATCTGTCCCAAGTGTATCTCTGGGTACATAGTAACTAACCTGGGTGTCTGAGTTAATCTCTCTCACAATGAAGTCACAATAGTGCTACTTTGGGAACTTCCATGAAGAGAGAGACACTCTCCTTTGCTCTGCACAAATATCCTTGACAGCCTGTGCACTGGAAACAGATGCTTCTAGAGAAATGAGTGGGCCCAGGACCAGCAGGAAAGAGGACTCTCTCTAGGGACATACAGGCTGCATGGTGGGCACATTCGCAGGGCCCAGCAGAACTAGGGTAGACACCAGCAGGGGAACTTCTGTGAGTGACCTTATTCCCAAATGTTACTGATAGTTCCATACTTGTCCCCTTGGCCAAAGGTAGAATGAGGATAAATGGTTTGAGCAGAAGGAAAGAGAAGCTGATTATTATAATTTGTTAGCAAATGAAGAGGATTGCAAAAAAAAAAAAAAAATGAAGAGGATTGCAAACTCACCTCTTAAAGTACCAACTATAAGCAGAAATGCAGAGCTTTTAAGTGAGGGGTAAGAGGGCGCAGCTTCAGGCTCTTGCTGTTTAACTGTAATTGGTGGTCCTGATGGACCCAATCTTGGACAAAGACAATCTCATGACTTTTGCCCCTGACCTCTGCACAGACAGTTCCTTCTGCTGAGCCATCTCTTGTGGTATAAAAAAAAACAAAGAACACTCCTCTGCCCATCTGATTACTGGCCTCAGGCAGGGATGTAGGTTTTAGTTCCCAAAAAGGGTGAGGGGGTTTTAAAGAGACAGCTTGTAAAACACTTTTGTACTTTTTCATGTCTTTGCCTCTGTTCTATGAACACCTGTGAAATACCTCCTGGAGATTCCCAGAACTAATCAAGAGAGGATTTGTAGGAGCCTGAGTAGGTAGGAACCAGAATCAGGTAACTCGGACTACCGATTTTTTTTTTTAATTACCCTGTACCACATTGGTCCTAATTTTCACTGGACAACTGGATCTGAGATCAGACAACCTTGACCCCAAGCTTCAGATTTATATGTCTTTTAAACTTGTATGAAATCTCTGCTCTGCCTACTTCATAAGGCTGATACTTTTAGAATTACATCAAATGATATACATGACAAAGCTTTAAAATTAGCAAGTACTATATTTATGTAATTTCTGATAGCAGTACTTTAAGAATGCTTTCTTTTCTTTTTTTTTTTTTTTTTTTTGAGACAGAGCCTCAAGCTGTCACCCTGGGTAGAGTGCCGTGGCATCACAGCTCACAGCAACCTCCAATTCCTGGGCTCAAGTGAGTCTCCTGCCTCTGCCTCCCAAGTAGCTGGGACTACAG